>VDFB02000003.1:274293870-274511008 GCA_007258455.2 Sequoia sempervirens | reverse complement strand
GAGTGGAGAGATGAAGATTAGAGAGGAGAGAGTAAGAGAGAAAGATCATACAACTTGTTGACTACTAAAATTTGACCTCCTGATTACTAAAATTTGACATGCTGATTACTGAAATTTGACTAAGTCTAAATTTTTTAAGATCTTCGAAAAACTAGAATTTGCATTATAACTCCTAGAGATCCTAACCACTCTCAAACATCTTGAAACTATATACATGAAATATAACTTAAAGTATAAGAAAGTAAATTTCCATATGTAAATGTTTATTTCATGTATCTAGTCTCCCTGGTAGAGAAAAAGAAGTTCACAAACATTCATTGCAAAATTCAAGCCATTTGGTGAGCGCCAAATTTGGCGATTTCCAAATAAGCTTAGTATTACCGAGCCTATTTGGCGAGTGCTCTCCAAATTTGGTGAGCACAATATGGCTTGTTACAGTTTTTTTTTTGCAATTTGGCACCAAAATTGTATCACAGATCTATGCACTTACCCATGGGTGATGTGAAATTTTGCCTTTGGGTCTGATTTCCTAAGGTGAGGGTATGCAAAAGAGGAATTTACACAAGGGGTGAAAATTTGCTCCTATACAATCTTCTTTTAAAGAAACAAAAGGGAACGATCATTCACTAAGAAGAGAGTATCATAAGAGTCATTTGGGATCATTTATGTAGCTAGGGAAATTAGTTCATAGCTTCAAGGAGGTTAAGTTTTTTGACAATGTATATTTATTAATCAAGAAAAAATATTGTTCTTCTTCCTTGAGAATTAGATATAGATATAGCAAATAAAAATAGGTTATCATTTTCATTAACACTCATAAGAATTAATTTATTTTTATTTTTTGCAATAGTTATTTGTTAATTGATTTTATTTTTTCCCTGGGATTGAATAAGAGAGCACTTGTAACTTGCAGTGTAGAGTATTGTGCCAAAAAATAGTTATGAGATTCATTACTTCTAATGGATTTAAATGTATCACCTATAGGTACCTTGCACATTATTTTAATAATAGAAACAAAGTTATATATGCTAAATTAAAACCACTTATAATTGGTGTGGGTAGAATATTGTTAGTATGAGTGATGTTCCAAATATTGTGTCAAGTAATTAAGTAGGTCTATTAGTATAGAAGGTTTTATTCTAGAATCAAAAATTCCAACTACCTCAATTATCAATATAACCTCTAATTATTCACAATTGTCTATAAACATATTTTTGGAGAATGATCTACATTGTTGATAATTTTCATGATCACAAATACTAGTTCAATAAAAATGAAGTAAATGTTGAGCATGTGAGAACTAAAACCAATATTACTCTCTTAATAAGAGTAATACATAAATGAAGGAAATAGAGATATTTTTTATTTGGTTTAGATAGATTATTTGGCCTTACACTTGATAGTTACATCAACTTCTCTTTTTTTCCTAGATTGACCTCTCAATTATGAAGCAAATTACCCTCTCAACCTTCATTAAATTAACATGTGAATTAACATAGAGCATAACAAATGATGAGATAATTATCACCTCAATAGATTTATAATTACAAATTGACCTCAAAAATCAAGACTTATCATCAACGATATACTAAAGCTACAAACTCTTACTTGATTTTAAAAGAAAGGAAAATAGGTAGTTAGGAAATGAGAACACTCATGCTCAAGTCATTTTGAGTGAGAAATATTTTATAAAAGATGTACAAAAATTAAAATGAACAATCTATGCAATCATGATTTTTTCTACAATAGTTTAACCATATGAGTTATGGTTACACATTCTTGGAAATCACTTTAGTAGGAAATCACTAATTATACAATACCTTAGATTGTTAGGTCTAATCAATAATACTTAACATCAATATAAAACTCTAGCACTATAATAGGTAGGTGGGAGGGAATTTTAGTCAAGGAAGAATCATCACTAGTATGGCCTAAACTATGTTAAATCCTATACTAGTGCTTCAGAAAGAAATAAATATGCTCTACATCATGGCCATCCATCACTTTTACTTGGTTACCTTAATTATCTAATCAATTGATCTCCTTCATATACAAATTCCTCTACTCTGACTCACTTATGTCTATAATTCCATTATATAGTTCCATTTATCCCAATCTTGTTGGTTGAGAGAATATTTGGTTGGGTTCAAGGGTGGTTCAAAATAATCACTCATATCCCCTTCTCCTATGACGACTTCAATACTTGCAACCTACTTTATTATATTAGTTTAAATTTCTCTTCCTTCAAGATGCTACTATGTTATCCCATATATTTTCTTCACTAAATTCCCCTTATATTATTTAATAAGAGGTGTATATGAGCTTGATTCATGCTCTAAATCCAGTTCCTAGCTATGCTATACCTAGCTTTGATCTTATTCCTTATTTTTTGTGGGATTAAGCCCTAAATTGATGTTACCCACTAGTTCAACTATTGAAATAAAGTTCTTTCAAACAGAGAAATAAAGTTCTTCCCTTATTAGTATGTGTTGGTCTTGTAAGGCCCTTCAAAATATTCAATTAGAAAAAACCCTATATTGGACTCAATATTACATGTTGAAATGAGTGAAATGAGATACCAAGTCATTAGATGTAGAATTAGTATTTATACCATGAAAGAATGATACAATGTTCTACTTAGTGAATAGTGGAAAGTTAATTATAAAAATATATATATATATTTAATTGATGAAGGGTACTCCCTTACAAACTAAAACTCACCACAACAACACAGGTTTGCACAACAAAAAATGAAAGAGAAAAGAAAAGATTTCTTTTATTTCTAAAATGAAATTACAACATTACATGCCATCATATGGGATTTGGTCACAATCATCTACAACTCTGCAAATCTGAAACAGATTCGCTCTAGGATCTCAAGTCTTGCAACCAAACTATTATAGTTGAATCTCTCTAGTCTATCCTTGCTAGCCCCATCACTTCCTTGTCAACTCTCTTCTCACCAACCCCCCCATCTTCTCTCCTCTTGATGGGTTTATATCCTTTACTCTAGCAAGAAATCTTCTTTCACTGTGACCTCGTTAGCCATTTAGGGTTTCTTGTAATATTATCTTCATTTAATGCTTTTACCTGTCTTTCCTTAGTACCGCTACTTCCTTAAATCACCAACCAGAATGGTTTCCTTGTTGTCTACTATTGATCACCACATTTGCGTAATGCTATCAAAAACACAAATTACATTATCAGGCTAAGACAGATTTGATTCTCACCAATATTGACCTCTCTCACCGATACCACATCACTATCCTCATCACAATTTGTAATTCACAACAACAATGTGAATTGACCTATCGCCCAATTGCATTTTTTCATCCATCCACGTCATCAAACTCCATCATCGTTACCTTCCTATCAGGTTCCACTAATATCTTTTTCAATATTCACTACCCTCATGATGTACTTTGTAGCCACGCATGTCAACCTCTTATTCATCTGTCTATCAATTTTGATCTACTCATCACTCTGTCCACCTTCCCACCATCAGAGTGTCGTGGGGACTTCAAATCCTCTCACCCTGATATGACAAGGTCCTGTCGATAAAGCTCCTATCAGGCTGTCAAAAAGAATCCTCATAACCTCCCATAGAAACATGTTTGACTCCCCAATATCATAATATTGAAGGGACTTGCAATCCTATCAGCTTGAAATCCCATTGTCACCTCAGTGCAATTTCATCGCTCCATCAAAGAGACTCCCAAATGACTCATTTTGATAACCTATAGTCTCCTCAATACAACTATTAGTTTAATCTTCTTTAAACCCTTATTTTTTATCTTTACCTTTGAATCCACACCCTTCCCCGCTATATCATTGACAAATGATATGGGACCACAAAATCCTAGTGGGTTGTCGGGCTATCATCACCTGCCACCTCTGTTAGTGTTGCTTAATACACAATACTGATGTGAGTTGATTCTTTGCTCAATCGTTCATACGACATCCTACCTTCCACACTATTTGGTCCCACCATATACATCAATGGTCATCATCCATCCACGGTGGATTGATCTTCACTATTCCCCGCTTCCCTAAGGGACTTATCAAAGACCCACCTAAAACTTAGAGGGTTGGCATACATCGTTGATCTTCTGCCTTATAAACATGCACCATCTAATCTTCGCCATGAGCATATACACACCGACAACTAGTAGGCTAGGTAACTGGGGTTGATCTCCCAATGAGTTCTTGGGCCTAAGTAATAAATTAAGCTACTTGTAACCTACAATAACAAGTCAATGATGAAATAGAAAGCCTGTTTGAACACCATGACTATTAAACCCTTAGGGTTTATTTGCAAAACTCTAATTTAGGCCTTATTGAAAGAAAACAACACAAATTGATGCAAGATTGCTCATATGCCCTGGATGCTCCTTCATCAGACACCCATGGTAATTTAAAAAGTTTCATGAGTGTGACTCATAAACATTTGTGGATCTGATGCTCATTCAGAATCCATCTTGCTACCTTATTCTCTTGAACCTTCTTTCTCAATTGCCCATGTAACTTGATGTCTCTTCCATCTTTTATTCTTCCTCTCTTTCTCCCTCTTTTTACATAATTCATCTCCCACCAACATACATATGAAAATATGAAAAATCATAAATATCAATTCCTTGTTTAGAAGAATAATAAGATTCATGCATTACCTTGTTCTTTGTTACTACTGCAACCATTAGTCCATCATCACCTTTGGTTTCAACACTATGTTTCTTTTTTCCCACGCCTTCTAAAAGACATTTTTTAGCTACAATCACTTCCTCCTTTGCATCCACACCAATGTTAACAGTATAATCAAAGGAATTTTCCTTTTCTCCCTGCAGCAAATTTCAAGTCATACCAAGCTCCTTATCACATAAGAAGTCATCAACCGATTCCAAGGGAAGTGGACCAAACAACTCAATTTTCTTCCCCTCTTTTCCTTCCTTCTAGCTGTAGTGTTTTCATCCTCAAAGACACTCATTGCTGCAACACCTTCTACATTACTCTTATCATACTCAGACAAATCAAAAATTTCAACCTCATCATATCTAGCCATCCCATTCATGGGTGATCCCACAATACTGGTTTACAACTTTTGGTCAAACTAGACATTGAACTAAAAAAATTTAACTAAATCTTCACTTTCGGGCACCTATAGCGGCTAAACCATGAGGAATTTGAAGATGATGCAAACTAGAGATTTGTGACATTTTGTTTGTAGATTCTAAATATATTTTTTTCAAAAGTTTTGGAATCAGATTGCAGTTCTTTTTCCATCTCCTTCAAAAAATAGTTTTTTAGAGTAAACAACATTTTTAAAGAGTGCGTTCGGGCTAACACATAATTTTTTTTCTATGAAGGATAAAATTCTATTTTTTTTTAATTTAGATTTGTAATTATGATATCTAGTGCATGGAATTGGTTTCATAGCATTTCATTGCATATTTTTTCTTAATTAAGTTTCAAAGTCAAACCAATACAATTTAGACATGATTTACTAGCTAAAACATAACTTTTTTATATGTATCAAAATTATTTTTTTTATTGGATCAAGGACATCAATATCTAGTGCATTGATATTTTTCAATTTTTATAGTACTATTTTTTCCACATGTACCATAGAGCTTGATTTTTAGGTGAAAAACCTATGTTAATCAAAATAAAAAGAAATACATAATAAAACCAAACATATTAAAATTATATTCAATAGTAGTTAAGTTCGAGGATACCATCATCCAGTTAGATGCGTGAAGTCTCCTCCATTTCATCCCTCAACACAGGCTTGAAGGAGAAAATTTTTAATGAGAGATTTGGTAGAAGAGGGGGAGAAGGGGGAAAAAGGGGGTTCTAGCGAACTAGGGTTCACTAGAACTAGGGGGTTCACTAGAACCCCCCTTCTAGTGAACCCCCCTTTAAATGCAATTAAAAAATAAAACCCATTAAAGGGGGGTTCCCTAGAAAGGGGGGTTCTAGCGAACCCTTTAGGGGGTTCTACTAAACCCTCCTAGTTCTAGAGAACCCCCTAAAGTGTTTTCCATCCAAAAATGCAATTTTCCTTCCTCGGCGGAATTATAAACCAGTTTTGTGGGCTTACCCTCATATCATTCACATGCAAACTAGAATCCTCTATGAATCTACAAGATGCAATTTTTACCTTTTCCTCAATTGCTTCAACTTTGGTGTCCTCTTCTTCAAGGTCATCCATTGCTCTCCACTCTTTTGTGGTTGCCACCACCTCTGTATCTTCATCCTTCATGTCTTCCAATAGACATCCTTTAGTTTTAGGTTTAGGTTCCTCAACCTGTTCATAATCATCCTCAGTGTCATGTGCATGACACTCTATTGCATCCTCTTTCTTTCTTGTAATCAAAATATCATTAGAAGGATAGTCAAAATTACCTTCAACTCTTCTCTTATCTTTTTTCCTCCTTTCAATCTTGTCCTCCAATTCATTTATTTTTTGTCGTATCTCTATCAATTCTCTTTCTCTAATCTTTTGAAATCTCTCCCTTTATTTCTTCCAGTATGGGAATCCTTAGGACCCATTTAATGACAAAAGTCTTTTTACTCTTCCTCTTTGATACCATTTTTAGAGACTCACAAGTCCCTATGCAGTTGCAAGTGCTCCTTGCAACAATCTCACCCACTCAACTATCCTAGATACCCAACAAAGACTCTAGAAGATGCTTCCTCTACCCACCCTCTCTCAGTGGAGGAACTCTACACCTTCTACCGAACTTTATCTTTGTTGGAGGATAGTAGTCACAAACCATCTTTCATGCCTGCAATGAACATACTTTCCCACAACTCTCTCTCACAACTTCACCACATCACTCTTCACCACTCTTGATCACCCGTAGGTCCTGGTGCACACTCTACACTCTCAAGATCTTTTGGCTCTGATATCACTTGATGAATGGTACTCCCCTTATAAACTATAACTTGCCACAATAACACAAGTTTAAACAACAAAAATGCAAGAGAAAGAAAAGCTTTCTTTTATTTCTGAAATATTACATTACATGCCATCTTATGGGCTTTGGTTATAATCATCTGCAACTCTACAAATCTAAAACATATTCACTCTAGGCTCTCAGGTCTTGCAACCAAACCATTACAGTTGATTCTCTCTAGCCTAGCCTTGCTAGCCCCTTCACTTCCTTGTCAACTCTCTTCTCACCAACACCCCCATCTTCTCTCCTCCTGATGGGTTTATATCCTTTACTCTAGCAAGAAATCTCTTTCACTGTAACCTTGTTAGCCATCTAGGGTTTCCTGTAATATGATCTTCATTTAATGCTTTTACCCATCTTGCCTTAGTACCGCTACTTCTTTCAATCACCAACCAGAATGGTTTCCTTGTTGTCTACTATCAATCACCACATTCGCGCCATGCTATTGAAAACACATTATGTTATCAGATCAAAACAATTTTAAGTGTCTATAGTATGGTGTCGAGTTCTATATCTATATTAGATATAAGTCTTTATTTTTGTGCAAAAACTAGAAATTGGAACACATTTATGGTAAAAGAATTTGAAAAGGTAGTTTTTTCCCTTAGTAAGAAACACTATGGCTATCTTTTCCACATACAATATTCATTGTGGGTGGGGATAGTTAAGGCAAGGATCATGTAGTTTTATTATCAAGTTCTATTTGTTTAGCTTAAATCCAAGATAGTTGGATCTTTCTTTATTCCTTGTTGGTAGGCTATTATGTCTTAAGAAAGGTTTATTTTGTTACTTACATAGGTTGCATGGGTGATCCACCTACATAGGGTAGTAATATAAATTACATGGATGATCATTTTCTTCTAAGGAAACCATTCTCCTTCCAATTAGGTGTAGTTGAAATGGTAATCATTGTTATGCAAGTGATCATCCATCTTCTTTGTTGAGGGTGGAATGAGAGGGTATAAGGTTTAAAGGACAACAAAAAAAATGGTTCTTAGCTTGAGTGAGACCTCTCATACTAGTTTGAATGGAACATTGACAAAATTATAGGGCTTTCTATAATAAAAAAACAAAGTAGAGGTGTGAAGTTTGTAGATATGTAGTTCTAATAGCTCCGAATTGACCCTTAGTGAGCATTAAACTTCTATCTAATGACACAAAAAATTGTAATGGGATGCTATTTGTATACACTTCCCAAATGTTTTTCACCTAATTGGGTTTTCTATAGAGAAATTTAATGTTTTGTGATAGTGCATATTGTCGAATTTCATTTTATGTAATTTAAAAAATTTATTTTATGTTAAGTTGACTCAACAATAGGGTAATGTATATTGATAGTAGTAAGAGCATATCTTGTTTGAGATAATATATTTAAATAATATACCTCTAGGGTTATATACCCAATAATTAGGGATCATAGAATAGGTAAAAAAATATTTATTAATATTATGAAAAGTTACTTTTAAAAATTAATAGTTAATTATTTATTTATGAAATAAAGTAATAAAAAATACCTTTCACCTCCACACATGTCCTTTACATTTATACAAGGTTTTATGAGAAAACATATTTTTTTCTTTGAAAATGAATTAAAATGATCATGTCTACTTACGTTTTTTCTTAAATAATTTTAGTGTCTCTTTGAAATATATGATTGACATCAAAATATTTGCTAAAATAAATTAGTATCTTACAAATTATATTCAAAATTTAAAATGCTATAATTTCTATTATTACCTTCATTTTGAGACTTTTTGGGATAAGCCCTTGAGTTAATCTATATCTATTGTTAATATTAATTCATCATTATCTCTTTAATATTTGTATTATTCTCTTTTTCTTTTAATTTTAAGTATTGTCATTATTATTTTACTATTGCACTTGAATGTTATTTGTCTTTATTTTCTTTATTTGTTTGCTATAATTGATAATTTTATTTATGTCATATCATACCTTCTTTCCTCTTTTAACTTTTTCTTTATGTATTTAGTGGGACTAGTATGCATTCTATTTATATTTTCATTATATTCTTAATGATGGATCATAAAATATGGTTCAAAACATTGAAAAAAAACTCTACAATTGATTTTAAAAATATTACAAAATATCTTTTATATATATATATATATATATATATATATATATATATATATATAAAATTTAATTTTTATTTAAAATCTAAACAGCAGATTTTAAAATTGTATTTATATTTATGATATTTATATGTATATTCATCTTTAATAGAGGTAAGGGTTCAATGTATATGCATAAATAGAGAGGAGGTAGATTTGATAAAGTGAAATCTTAAGAAACTTCTAGATTTAATAATCATATATTTCAAATTGTCATCACATATAAATTTGATATTAAAAAACATCTAGATTTAATAATTATAGATTTCAAATTCCCTCTTATTCTTAAAAGATCAATATATAATTTTTTATATTCATTAATTAAGCCTATGTTATTTTATATTATTAATACATGTACACCAACTTTTGCTAATTATTAGTAGTGTACCAATAAATGCTATGTACAAGTTGTCACATTTTTTAATTGCTTATATTCACATGCTTGAAAGTTAATGGTTGAAAAAATATTTTAAATTTTACATTATTTTCTTGGAACCGTGATGTTAATGGATGTCGATGAACATGGCATAAATATAAAAAAATAAATTTATACATTAAAAGCTTATTTTATATAATGAATCCAACTCCACAAAAGGTGGTTTAATGATTCTACTAACTTTGAAGTACTTCCATCAAATATAATGCCTTTTTATAAATATTTTAATATTAATAAAAGTGTTAATAATTAAAAAATTAAAATATATTAATATATAATAATATGTTGTTTAAAAATAGTTGGACTGTCAAAATTAAATTAATTATAAATTATATAATAAATTGTTTAAATAATAAAATGATTTGAATAAAATCAATATCATAATTATAAAAACATCAATTCAATCAAAAGAGAAATAGACAACATTATAGAAAGAGTTTTCATTCCTTAATAAAAATTCAAAACATTATCAAAAAGAATTTTCATCTTTTAATAAAAATTCAAGAGATTATTAGAAGAATGTTAAGTGGCCCATTATCAATATGAGAAATGCATAAACACATCTTCTATAATCAACCCAATCCGCAAAAGATTAGAATTGTCTAATGTCCCTCAAATTCTCTATCAAACATATTATGTAGGATGATGTGCATGCACTCCAAATTCTTGGAGATAAATCTGCACCTTACATGCACAAACAATTCATCCCCATGGAAAATTCACCACCAGCAATTAGAAAATTCATTGCATATACCATTAGAAAATTGCTGGTGACAAATTTTCCACAGTGATAATTGTTGGTGGTGAATTTTCTTAGAGATGAATTTGTCATGGCCATGATAATTGCTGGTGGTGAATTTTTTTAGAGATGAATTTGTGGCGATGAATTGTTGGAAATGAATTGTTGGTGGTGAATTACTGAGAGTGATTGTTGGTGGTGAATTTTCTTAGAGATGAATTTGTTGTGATGAATTGTTGGAAATAATTGTTGGTGGTGAACTGCTGACAGTGATTGTTGGTGGTGAATTTTCTTAGAGATGAATTTGTCGTGGTGAATTGTTGGAAATGAATTGTTGGCCGTGAATGTGAATTTACCTAAAGGCATAGAATTGCTGTTATAAAATACAGACTAATAAGATAACAACATGACAGCTGGTAACCAAAAAAATAATCAAATCAAAATAGTAACATAAACATAAAATCTTATAAAACCATAATGATAACATGAAAGTCCAGTGAGAAAGTGAAGCACTCGCCATATAAGTGGCAAACACATCTTATCATAATATCATATTTCAAATTAAATCTAACTAATGCATGCACGTATGTTGTCCGTATTCCACTGATTACAACGAAAAGATTAAACTATTCCTTGCTTTTTCCCAGGCTGTAACAGAGAAAGATTTCAAAAATAATAAAAAAATCAGGACACTCAGCTGTAACTTTTTCTTATTTTTTGGGTTATGAGATTTCTTTATCACGTTCAATTATTCCAACACAGCTTTTAAAAATTGTAAAGTTTTTGGGAATCTGCTAAGTTCGAAAATAATGCATCTGTTGAGAATCAAATCTCCAATAGAAAACTATAGAATTTAATTTTCCATGAAAGAGTACGTACGTTTTGGTACTAAATGCTTTGAATACATAAGTTGTCCACATCACAAGATAAAAAAAAAATGTTTGCTTTCCTTTTAATATTCATAATAATAATATTTTAAAATCCCAACAGCCAAAATATTCCAAATAGCCAGGCACATCAAAGATCTTCATTTCAAAAGGGAGATGATTTATATTTTTATAGAAAATATTCTTTCTTTTGAAAGGGAAGTACAGAGTTTGAGTTGAGTGTACACCGTCTCCACAACAATTATTGGAGCCACTTTCATAAACACACTTGAAATATAAAATAACATAAGATTTTGGATTTAGAGAGAAATTCAATTAAAATTAAGGATGGTAGGCCACTTTATTCTTAGCATATAATCATAAAAATATAATTGTAATAAAGATTATATATATTTTATTTTAATGTTTATAATGGTATGTTTACTTCATATATAATTAAGAATATTATAGTAAGGGGTTATATCGTTGGTATATAATTATTAAATTTATTTTATTCTATTTATTTATGGATATGGAAGATTAAAATTGGTTTATGAGATTGAAAGAGATAATCTGTAAAGGACAAGGGTGGTTCATGCATACATTTTGAGAAAAGTACAAAACAAAAAGTGAAGAATGCAACAAAGTGTTCAAAAGATGATCCTTGCAAGTCTTAGCATTCTTGACATTCCAAGATTCAAAAAAATATGTGATAGTAATGAGGGGGCATCGATCACTAAGTTTGTGATGCCTTGTATATTTATAATGCAAAAACTCTTTATTGTCTTTTCGAAAACTTATATACTAAAACCATATTAAAAACCATATATTACCTCATGAAATCCAATGAAATGAGGTGATTTCAATCAAATTTAGATACTTCAATTCTTATAAACTAATCTGTAGTTAAGATATTTGAAAATAACTCTTTATTGTCTTTTCCTAAACTTATATACTAAAACCATATTAAAAACCATATATTACCTCATGACATCCAATGAAATGAAGTGATTTCAATCAAACTTAGACACTTCAATTCTTATAAACTAATCTATAGTTAAGATATTTGAAAATAACTCTTTATTGTCTTTTCCAAAACTTATATGCTAAAACCATATTAAAAACCATATATTACCTCATGACATCCAATGAAATGAGGTGATTTCAATCAAACTTAGACATTTCAATTCTTATAAACTAATCTACACTTAAGATATTTGAAAAAAACTCTTTATTGTCTTTTCCAAAACTTACATACCAAAACCATATTAAAAACCATATATTACCTTGTGAAGTCCAATGAAATGGGGTGATTTCAATCAAAACTAGACACTTCAGTTCTTATAAAATTAATCCATTTAAAATATTTTTTAACTTAAAACTCAACAAAAGTCATATAATGAACATACAATGTAACATTGAAATTATCATAAATTTAGACATTAAATGTTGTCTTCAAGTCACATAAATGAGATCCTGCATCCAATCAACACATAATTCTTGTTTTCAAATCACATGATTGAAATCCCCCATTTATAACTTCACCAATGGAAACCCATTGAAGTTCAAAAACCTTCATCAATACCCACCAAAAATAAATTAAAAATTAAACAAATTCACTTCGAGTGGAGAGAAATCTAAAAAGTCCGAGTATTTTATTATCAAGTTGAAGACTATGGAATGAAGGTGGGCCCGCGATGGAGGACTTTTTGGCTGGTTTGAAGACTAACTACAATCATCCCCCAAATGACTTTATATTGTAATGGAATTCATATCGTTTTGGGCTCTCCAATGTAATCTGTGCTCAACATTTCCAAGGCCAAACCTTTTAATGCTCCCATTCTTCTAGAAGGATTGAGATAGTTTAATGTTATATGAATCAGAATTCAATGTGAATTTATTTAAATATTGTTTTAAAATAATTAAAGTGTGTAGGTTTTAGTATAATTTTATATTATAAAATATATATTTTAAAAAAAAAAATCATGAGTACTTAATATTATAGACCCCACCTTTAAATTTGGCTTTAAAGAGTCTTTTCAAAACTTAAAAAATAAAATTAGGCTTACTTTGGAGGAGAATCTTTGAATGATTTTTTTTAACTGTTTTATTGGAGTGAATGACCTCGGATGAGTAGGGCCTAAAGAACTTCCTACTTTTTGGATTAAGAGGTCATAAATAGAGGAATGAAAATATAAATTAGGGAGTCCCTTTCTTGCACACCTAGTGAGGTGTGAATAATCCCCCTTTTCAAAACACTCATTGTCATCAATGTCTTTTTACTAAATTCAAGAGTCAAACATATAATTGATATTCACATAGATCTCCTCTTATTTCTTCTTGGTGTGGTGATAAGACCAACATCTACATATCATTTCAATGTAAACAAAAATGGTGCAAAAACACACTTTTTCAAATCATCTATAAAAGGGTTGCCTACCAAAAAAAACATCACATCACCTTTACATTGCTCATTAAAATTGTCTTTCAAACTTTATTAGAGTTAATAATTTATGAAAAGCTTTTCAATTTGTTAGGAATATAAGTTAAAATTGTACGAAAATAATGATCTTTTTAATTTAGAGTCAAGGACTAGGAATATCTATTCCACCAAAATCATTTGAGGTATGATCTCAATTTTGTCACATTTTTAATATACGTTTAAGAGACGTAAACTTTTGTGGACGTAAAATTAAAGAACAAAAATTCATCCTCAATAATTGTGTTTGACCAATTGAACTACAATCCTAATGTGAACCCCTCAATTTTTATAAAAAATATATTTGAATAAAAAATATATGATCTCAATCTTGTCACATTTTTAGTATATGTTTAAGAGACGTGAACTTTTGTGGATGGTAAAATTAAAGAACAAAAATTCATCCTCAATAATTGTGTTTGACCAATTGAACTACAATCCTAATGCAAACCCCTCAATTGCTCATTAAAATTGTCTTTCAAACTTTATTAGAATTAATAATTTATGAAAAGCTTTTCAATTTATTAGGAATATAAGTTAAAATTGCATGAAAATAATGATCTTTTTAATTTAGAGTCAAGGATTAGGAATATTTATTCCACCAAAATTATTTGACGTATGATCTCAATCTCGTCACATTTTTAGTATACGTTTAAGAGACGTGAACTTTTGTGGATGGTAAAATTAAAGAATGAAAATTCATCCTCAATAATTGTGTTTGACCAATTGAACTACAATCCTAATGTGAACCCCTCAATTTTTATAAAAAAAATATTTGAATAAAATTGAGGGTGATTCATTGTTGATTGTTGAAGCCACGAAGGGCAAGATGGTTGTTGGCTGGGCCATTCAACAGGTTATTGAATACATTCGTTCCCTTCTTACCAGAGTCTAGGAGTTCACCATCCAACATGTTTACAGAGAGGGAAATGTAGTTGTTGACAGTCTGGTTGTTGCTGGGCTTGATCAGGAAGGATTGCAGTGCTAGTGGAAAGAAGAGTGTTTACCTCCTTTTGCTATCGTTCTTCTAAGAAAGGACTCCAATGCTATTTTCCATGATGCTTAACAATTTTTTCCCTAATTTGGTGTGGCTATTACTAAATGTTGTTAGTATTGAGGGTGGGAGATATTTTTTAAATTTTTGGCCATTGTGTGAAAAAAGAGTGGGGGAGGATTTGCCACGTGCCATGTACGACTATTTTTGGTTTTCCACTGGGATTAGCCATCTACATCCTAATGACTGACGGGGTCATTATTTTATTAACCCCCTCGAAGCTCATGACAATCTTTTTCAGGTGGGTGGATTTGGTTTGATTTTTTGGGTCGTCCATATCTTTCTCTGATATCATTTCCCTTCGTGCCATGGACTTCTCACACATGGAAACTGATAGGTCTGAGCTGGCTACAGGAAGAAGCATTTATTTTTCATCTTTTTTGGCTTTACAAATTACCTCTTACTGGCCATTTCTATGTGGTTTTTTCTACTACTAGTTTTCTCTATTTCTGGTTGGCTAATTTGCTTTCTAGTATTGTTTTGGCTATTTGCGGTGAGTGTGTTGGAGCTATGGGTGGGGACCGGGTGTGGGTGGAGCTTAATAAATACGATGAATAGAAGGAAGACAACATTGTCTGGCATATATGTAGGGAAGGTGGTATCTCACAGTATATGGAATTTATGACCGGCTGTGACGAGGGTCTTTCAAGGAAATTCATGACCTCTTGGAAGGACAAAAGGGTCACAATTGGGAGAATTTCTTTTAATATCAGCAAGGTCATTTATAGGGCTACGTGTCCTGCTCTAGATGGGCGTACATGGAAGAAAACCACCAAAGTTATGGACTAGACGAGCCTCAACCTTTTCTTCCGGGGTGACGAGAAACCTGTCAAACTATGTAGAAGGTATGACCACGAAGTGCTGCCTGAGCCGTGGGACAGAGTGTGCATGGTGGTGATGAAATACTTCACCCTTGAAGGAAGGTATGGCATGTAGTACTACTACCATCTCAATTTCCTCAATCACCTTAGGAATCACCATAATATTTCCTTTCCATTTTTTCTCATGCATTCCCTTGAGAGTATCGTGCTAGATGCTACGGAAGCCATGAATGAGAATAAAAATTTCACCATCCTTCACCAAGGGCTCATTTCTAGGCTTTACCATTTTCATTCGGCCCTTTTCCCTCCTCGTCCCATTTCTATTGTTTATGTTTCTTGTCCCACCTCTATCGAAGAAGCTCTAGTTTCTTCTGCCCCTCCATCGATTAGCATCATGGACACCCTTGGCCCAAGTAAGAAGAAATGCATTAAAAACCCTGCCTTGAAAATTTCACCGCAAGACACCTCCCCCTCTCTGGGGCACGTGGTGGAAAGCAAAGAGAAAAAATGCACAACCCCCACCCCGAGAGGCAAGGCCAAAGCCTCAAAGGAGATAAAATTTTGGCTCCACCAAATTGACTTGGACATTGAGATCACTGAGGAGACTAATACTCCTCACCAGTCTAATAGACTGGTTACCAAGCAGGAAAAAGGGAAGAGTTTCAAGGAGGTTTCAGATTCTGACAATGGGGACAGGAGTGAGAGTAGGAGTAAGGAAGAGAAGGAAGAGGGTGAGGAAGCTCTCTCGGGTTCTGCTAGTAGCTCCTCCCATGTTTTTGAAAGTCTTAAAAAGGGCCCTGCCAGCATTAAAATCAAGGAGGCCAAGCTTTGCACCTCTAACATTGCAGAGGGTAAGGTTCCTATGGAGGAAGGCCATAGTAAATAGGATGTTGCCTGGGAGAAGATTGATAATATGAAAAACAAAATTGAGAGCTTGGAGAAAAGACTACAGGATGTTACTCGATTTGCCTTGAAGATTATGCACAGGTTCACCACTGCGCTTTGTCTGTTGCATAAGGATATGGTTATGAATGAGGCAAAGGAAGACCCCATCAGTAAATAACTGCTTAAGTTCCTCTCTAAGGACTGGGCTATGATAACTCTTGTTAAACCATGCAGTGGGAAGTAGATTTAGTCTTGAGTGGGTTTTGGTCTTTTGGCTGGGGTCGATTGTATCAACCTTTGATCATGTTTTGTTTTGTTAAAGATATTGTTAATTTCCTCTATGACTAGTATGACCCTCAATGGTCTATATCTTTGGTGGATTTATATCATGCTTCCATGATGGACTCTACTGGTAGTTTTAGTTCGGTTGTGTGTCTTTTGTATTATTTTTGATATGTTCTTCTTAGGATGATGGCTTGGTTTTTAGACCTAATTGCACTATGTTGTTAGTGTTAATATGTTGTGAATGGCCATGGTTGCCTTGTTTTAATGGGACATCACCCTCGTTTTGTTGATTTTAATATAAAAAACTCAACATATTACCATCTTGTCATTTATGTGTAAGGAAATAAAATTAATTTCTTACTAAAATTAGGTTCAATGAATATAACAAATAATACAATTCAATTATAACCTATTTTAAAGTTGCGGTAACTCATATGACAATTTTTCAAAAAAAATAAAAATAAAAAGGAATGAAAATAATTAGTTGATTTTGATTACTGCTAAGAAGTTGTTCATTGTTTTGATCATAAATTTTGAATTATAGCTTAGAATTGCTTAACCTTTGGTTTACTTGAAGAATAATGATAAAAATGAAGTGGGCCATAACTATAATTTATCTAGGGTTAAATTTATAACATAAATTTTAACATTTCTCTCAAGGATCTAAACATTCCCTATAGAAATGAACTTTGACCCACAAAAATGTTCTATCATTATCTAGACCTAGAGAAAATGACTAGCAATGTTGATGGACACATTCAAGAGATTGGTAAGCATGAATCTTCTCCTTTAGTCAAACCCATAGGTCTAATTCAATAGTTTTGATAAGATCAAAGAAACAACAAGAAATCATGCAATATGCAATTTAGAAATGTGTCATTGTTGAATTCATGTTGGTGCTATGCTCTAATAATGATGATTCAATTTGTAACAAAGCTCCTCCAAGATTTTCCTACAATATCATTGTTAGGATTAAAATGTGTTGTGTAATTATTTTCTTTTTCCCTTTACTTTTATTTCCCTTGCCATATTTTGACCCATAAGTTGTGATCAATCTAAGGGGTTTCCAATCTCCATTAAATCTATCTATTTTATGCTTGTTTCCCCTCATACTTAGGCTATTCACCAGAATTATCAAATTAGAAAATTGTATAAGTTATTTTACAACCAAATTAAAAATTTGAAAAGTCCATGAGTTTGAGAAACTCTCAATACCTTGACAAAGGATCAAGTCAAGTTAGTCAAATTCAATAGTTCATGAACTTGGTGAATCATTAATAAGTTTATAGATGTTACAAAGTTCATGAGTTCATGAACCTTGCAAAAGTTCAACAAAGGAAAGGAGGAGTCAAAGTTTCAATGTTCATAAGTTCCTTGATATACCAACAAGCAACAATGAATTTGAAATTTGTCGTGTCGATAAGTTCACGAGTTCATGAACTTGTTAATTCACCAACGTGGTTTTTTGGTGTTCAATTTAAACACAACCATGGCATGCTAAATAGAAATAGGATAATAGAAAGGGAGAATGATTTCAAGTTTTGAAAAGTTCACAACTTCACAAACTTTCCAAAATACCAAAAATAGTTCATTTGTTCTTTAAAGAGTCGACAAAACCTTCAACAAAGTTCTTTAAAGTGAGAGTTTACCAAGGGGAAAGTTCATCATAATTAATTTGTGTCAAAATAAAATATTGATAAAGATGTTTAAAGTGAAATAATGTGGACTAAAGGTCAAATAAAGTTGATACCTACTTTAATTGTTTTCAAATGCAAGGCACCACATGAAATGACATGATTTTCATTTCTCCCCAACTACCTACATTTACTCTAGTTGTTCCCCATTATTACAGGTCCCTCTTGTATATACCTACAATTAATTTGTTAGGAAATATACTCATCCTAAGCATCCATTTTCAACAAGAGTTCTTTTGGGTTATTTATTTTAAAACTAATGTAGTTTTGTGATTAGGGTTAAATCCTTGCATAGTTAAAAGGTTTTTTAGATACATTTTCAAGGGTTGGTTAATGATTATTCTGAGAAGATTTTTTTGGTGTTAGAGATTTATAGGGTTTTAATTATTGAAGTTGAGTTACAAGAAGGAAATAAATTTTGGTGAAGTGTCAGAACATAATATTATTATGTGTTATAGATGTTATGTCTCTAGGATTGTAGGTACATTTTCAAGGGTTTTTTTAATGCAATCTAGGTTTCTTCTTAGCACATTTATTTTCATGAGTGTAAACGTGATTAATAAATGTGGAAACATTTTTTAAATTATTACAATCATTGTAATGATCATTTTGTATTTACACATGTATTTGTATAGTTTAGTAATGGATATCTAAGTATGTTTTGTCTATGATGCTCAAAATTAACACATTTTCATGATTTGGTCAAATATTCTACACATAATTTTTTAGTGTAATTCATGCATGTTAATTTTGACTTTGTAACTCATTGATAAGCACCAATCTTAGAATGTATTGGCTCAATCAATAATTTAAATGGATAAATAATTAAACTATTAACACTAATTCAATCCTAACTCATGCAATTCATGACTTCATAGAAAATATAAATAAATATCATAAAATTTGCATCTAATGTACCCTGTGAATCATGTATACTACCCCCAACTTGTACTAATTGCAATGGTGATTAAATCAATTTTATTGAAGTGTTAAGATAGCTTGTTTTTCTTTGATTAGTGACAATATTTGGAGTCGAATCAATAATTTGGGTTTAGCTTTATTATTTTCAATTGTTCATTTCATTTACTTAAAACTTTAAGATTACCCTCCTATGTCTAATTGTAATGAAATAACTTGCACAATAGAAGAATATGATATGAAATATGTTGCAAATACTTGATAATAATTGAGAATAATAAGCCACTTCGAGGGGGAAAACATCCAAATATCTCCAATGAGAACATAATTCACAATATGATGATGAAATAAGACTCCCAACCTCTTATATATACTTATTTATGCCTAGGATATCACCCAGGCCAACTTAGATAACCCTAGATAAGCCCTAGACTAACTTGAGCAACTAAATAACAATATAATATTGATAATATGACTTAATTAGGAATTAATATATCCATGAGCCAACTATTCATAACCCGATGTACTCTAATATTAAAGGTGTAGCATGCCCCCCTCTTCAAATAAGTATTATCCTCAATGCTAGGGAATTTTGGATGCTTTTAAATGAACTCCTCGTCCTCCCATGTGACATATTCAATTGGCAACTTTTTAAATTGGATGAGATATTGAGTGTTCTATTCCTTAGATTCCTTGTGTGTTTCTGAAGAATACATTTTGGTTCCAATAGGATTCTTCTTCATCAAGCTCCAATAATATTCTCTAAGTAGGTATATTATTCCCAATTACCTTCTTCAAACAAGAAACATGAAAAATTGGATGTTTCTTTTTTGTTGATGGCAATTCAATCTTGTAGGCAACACTACCTATCTTTTGCATTATTGGATATGGGCCATAATATTTTGGAGACAATTTTTTATTCTTTGACTATTGCTTCAGTGATATTTTCTTATCAGTTGTGATCTCAAGAAAACCTATCCCCAACATCAAAACCTTTTTCACTACGGTGTTGGTTTGCTTGCTGCTTCATTCAGTTTTATGCCATGGATAGATTCTCTTTAAGTCCCAAAAGCACTTGTTTTTGATGAATCATGTGGTCCTCCACAACGTGAACTCTTGGTGGTGCCTTCAATGATGATGTGATGGAAGGAGGATGATATCCATACAATGCCATAAATGGAGACATTTTTTATGAACTATGGAAGGAAGTGTTATACCACCATTATGCTAGTGGTAGCCAATATACCCATTGAGACTATTTATTTGAAGTGAAACAATGTAGATATCCTTCCAAACACTTATTAACAACGTCTTTTTCTCCATCAACTTGTAGATGGTATGAAGAACTGTGAACCAATTGAGTACCCAAACATTTGAATAAATCTATCCAAAAGTTACTAGTAAAGATAGGATCATGTTCACTAACAATAACCTTAGGTATACCATGTATCTTTTGAATATTCTCAAAAAATTCTTTTACCACTATACTTGTTGTAAAAGGATGCAATAAAATATGCATACTGAGGTGATCCAATACTACCATGATGACATTCTTACCATTAGATCTTGGAAGCCCTATGATGAAGTCCATTGAGACCTCTTCCCAATGTTGGCTAGGAATAACTAAGGGTTTCAAGAGAATAGGTGTATTAATTGTCTCCCCTTTATTCTGTTGACAAACCAAATATTCTACCACAAATTCTTGAACATCCGGGCCTTTTAGCCCTTCCCAAAAGAATTCTTTCTTTACTCAATGATATTTCTTCAAAAATATTGAATGACCACCCACTAGAGACTCATGTAGCTTAGTGAGAATCTTTTGTTTTAGAGAGGAATTTTTGCAAAGATACATACCGCAAAGTATCTCCCTTCCAACAAAATTTATCTAAACTACTAGGATCACTCTATAATTGTTGAATGAGATGAATAGTAGCAACATCATTTTTCCACTCTTCTTTGGCTTCTTCTACCCAATCTTCTTCTAATATTGAGAGGGCACATAATAAATCTTCACCCTTCTCATCCTTCCTTGATAGTGCATTTGCCACAATATTTTCATTCTCTCTCTTATATACAATCTCAAAATCATATCCCAACATCTTAGTAACCAATTTATGTTGTTCTTTAGAAAATATTCTTTGTTCCAAAAATATTTTAGGCTATCATGATTTGTCTTAACCTTGAAGTGTCTACCCATTAGATAAGTCCTCCATTGTTTTACTGCATGAAGAATAACTATCATTTCCTTCTCATTTAAATAGGTTTGAGTTAATTCTTACCCTTAATTGATGGCTCTCAAAAGCATTGGGTCGACCCTCCTACATGAGAACTACACCTTTACCATTTCCTAAAGCATCACATTCCACAACAAAATCCTTTGTGAAATCGAGAGTGGCAAGCACTGGAGTTGTGCACATATCCTCCTTTAACATTTCAAATGTTTAATTAGCAGATTCATTCCAATGAAAAGAATCCTTCTTCAATGAATTTGTGAGGAGTGCTAC
The DNA here is from genome assembly GCA_007258455.2 of Sequoia sempervirens. NCBI lineage: Eukaryota > Viridiplantae > Streptophyta > Pinopsida > Cupressales > Cupressaceae > Sequoia > Sequoia sempervirens. The sequence goes on along the minus strand of VDFB02000003.1, from coordinate 274,489,242 downwards.
TATATGACCATAATTCTTCAAAAATCTTCTATAATATCCAGTCAATCCCTAGAAACCCCTCAATTTCTTAATGGTTTTTGGAATAGGCCATTCCATGATAGCCTTAATTTTATTATGATCCACCTTTAAACTCCTTCATGTGAAACTGTGCCCCCAAGTACTCCACCTCATTAAGACCAAAATCACACTTGGATGGCTTAGCATAGAGTTAATTCTCTCTGAGAACTTGAAATACTTGATCTACATGTTGCAAGTGTTCTTCCCACGTCTTTCTATAAATCAATATATCATCAAAAATCACTAATACAAACTTCCTCAAGAACTTTTTAAAGATGGAATTCATCAAAATTTGAAATGTAGATGGAGCATTAGTAAGACCAAATGGCATCACCAAAAACTCATAATGAACCTCATGAGTCCTAAATGTTGTCTTACAAATATCTTCTTCCTTAATTTGAATTTGGTGATAACAGGATCTAAGATCTAACTTTGTAAAATACATAGCTCCATTAAATTTATCTATAAAACCATCAATGATTGGAATAGGAAACTTATCTTTGATGGTGTACACATTGAGCACTCTATAGTTTGGAAACATGTGCCATGTTTTATCCTTCTTATGCACCATCACCATAGGTGAGGAGTAAGCACTTTGGCTATGTCTGATAATTCCTACCTCTAACATCTCCTTAATAATATTTTATATCTCACTTTTTTGCATATGTGGGTACCGGTAAGGCGTGTTGTTGGGGGATTGGATCCCTAGAACTAGTTGTATTGCATGATCATGATCCCTCTTAGGAGGAAGTCCTTTAGTTATATATCTCCAAAAACCACTAAGTGATGCTTAATTATTGCTTGTAAATCTAGATAGGTAGGAGCATTAGATTGAGAGACTTCTAATGAACATAACTAGGCCACAAATCCATCAAATCCTTTCTTAAGAAACGTGTTCCTTTGATGAGAGCTAACTATTTGTGGGGAATTTTCCTTCAACCCTCTTAGCTCTACCATCTTTCCTTCTGATTGGAATCTCATGAATAATACTTGAAAGTGTAAGGAAGCTAAGGTAGCGGAACAACTTCCTACACTAACCTTGAGAGGAGAATAATGCAAAACTTTTATAGATATTTAGCAGTTACAAAAACTTAAATAGAAATAAACACAAATATCATGCATACCACAACACAATGATTTATGTGGGGAAAACCCTTTCAGGAGAAAACCCCACACTCCAAAAGCCACCCAATATATTATTCAAAAATCAAAATATTATAATATACTTGTAGAGAAAGCTTCTCATGAGAGTATTAGCACTAGAGATCAAGAGACAACCCAACCACTATCAGACTCTCAGAATACACCATCGTGTACATACATCCCACCCGCTTATAAAAATATTTTTGGAACCTTATAGAATTAGGGTTTTACAAGGTTGTTTTTATTTGATGTGTTAACAAAAAACCTTGACATGTTAGCGAGGAAAATCCTTGATGTCTTAGTGGGAAAAAACCTTGACGTGTCAGCGAGAAGAAACCTTGACGTGTTAGCAAAAAAAAAAAATTGGGGTGTTTCCCTGAACTCCATGTCTTGTTACGAGTGTACAATATTTGCATGATCAGTTGCCACATACCAACATACATCCTATCAACAAATCATATATAATTGCAAGGTTGAGACATATTTTCCCAACAAATCTCCCACTTGTTGAACACCTTGCAAGGACAACGGAAGGGTGTCATCATCATCATCAGGTGCATCCTTTCACATGAATTCTCATAGAGATTGGTTCTCAAAGTATGATAAGTACAATGGCAGAGAGGTGTACCTGGGTGATGACTCTCATCTAAATATTGTTGGTTGTGGAAGAGTTAAAATCAGATTTCCTAATGGAAGAGTGAAGAGGATTGATGGTGTCTTGCATATTCCAGGTTTGGCATGAAACTTTCTTTCTATACGCAAACTAAATGATTCAGGAGTGCAAGTTGTTTTCTCTGGTAAAGGATGCAAGATGACTAGAGGGGCTATGGTGTTGGAAAAGGGTGTTCATATTGGAACTTTGTTTTAGCTTGATGCATGCATTGTATAGTGTAATATTTATTCTAATGTACTAAAGAAGATATCTTTGGATTCTTCATCCTCACTATCAGATCATGCAAAGAAGAAGCATGTTGCAGCTACATCCAAAGGTCATGCATTTTGGGTGCCTAAGTGTGCTCATTCTATGGAAATGAAGCTTCTTACAAAGAAGATAATGTTATGGCACCAATGACTAGGTCACATTGGTGAGAAGGGTCTTAGAACCTTGAAAAATAAGAGCCTTTTTAAATTCCTTGATGATTGTAATCTCGAGTTTGAATTTTGAAAACACAGTGTATATGGAAAACAACATCGTGTTTCTTTTTACTCTAGTTCTCATAAGTCTTTTGGGGTTTTGGACTATGTACATTCAAATGTTTTTGGTCCTATAAATTTTTCTTCGTTATCAAATTCTATATATTTTGTTTCTTTGATAGATGATTATAGTAGAAGGAAATTTTTTATTTCCTCATAAGTAAAGCTAAAGTCTTTAGTCGGTTTAAGGAGTTTAAAGCCTTGATAGAAAATTAGACTAGCAGAAAGATTAAGTATTTGAGAACTGATAATGGTGGTGAGTTTTGTTCCATAGAGTTTGACAAATTTTGTAAGGAGCACAGGATTGAGAGACATAAGAAAACTCCCTACAATCCACAGCAAAATGGAGTTATAAAGAGGATGAATAAAATGTTGATGGAGGCATGTGCTAGCCTTGAAAAAAAAAATTGGGCTAAAGTAGTAGCCACTGTATGCTATTTGATCAATAGATCTCCTAAATTAGTGCTTGTTGGAAACACACCCATGGAGGCATGTTCTGGTAAAAATCCTTCAATGATACATCTCAGAGTATTTGGTTGTGAAGCTTATGCTCATGTTCCATTTGAAGAGGTCTAGTTGGAGAACAAGGCTATTAAGTGTATCTTTATCAGCTATGGTGTCGATGTGAAAGGGTACAAGATTTAGGATCCAAAAGCACAAAAGGCTATCTATAGAAGAAGTGTGATCTTCAGACAGATGAAACCTTCCTTCATTGAGCTACAACTAGAGAAAGAGGAGAAACAAAAGGAGGTAGTTCAAATTCCAACTACTCCAAAGAAAGAACCAAGTACTCTTGTTGGACCTGATGATGAGGAGAGCTCAAGCAGCTCTAAAAGTTCTAAAGAAGGAGAACCTCAACCTCAACCTTTGAGGAGGTCTACACAAGTTAGGCAGAAATTGGAAAGGTTTGGATATTCATTATTGTATTCCAGTTGCATATTTTCCTTGATTACTAATATTGATGAGCCTAGGACAGTTAGAGAGGCATTGGGTATGAGAGATTCATATTCCTCGATGCAAGACATGGATGAGGAGATGGATTCATTAAAGAAAAATAAGACTTAGGATTTGGTACCTTTACCTGCTAGACGTAAACTTGTTGGTTGTAAATGGGTTTTCAAGAAAAAGTGTGGTCCTAATGGTAGTATTGAGAAGTATAACACATGGTTGGTCGCTAAGAGGTATTCCCAGGTGGAGGGAATTGATTATGGGGAGATATTATCTCCTACAATGAAGTTGACATCTATCTGGCTTCTGATATCACTTGTAGCAGCATATGACTTAGAAGTGGAGTAGATGGATGTGAAGATAGCATTCCTTCATGGTGATTTGGAGGAAGAGATATGCATGTCATAGCCAGAGCATTTCATTGAAAAAGGTAAAGAAAATTTGGTTTGCAACTGAAAAAATATCTTTATGGTTTGAATAGTCTCCTAGAATGCGGTATCAGAAGTTCGATACCTATGTGTTGTCATTGGAATTTAAGATATCTAAATATGACCATTGTGTATACTTTAAAACTGATAATGGTCACATTCTCATTATTGTTCTATAGGTAGATGATATGTTGTTTATTGGGAATGGTAAAAGTATGATTTCAGATTTGAAGTTTAAGTTGCCAACATAGTTTGAAATGAAAGACCTAGGTGCAGCTAGGTACATTTTGGGAATGGAAATCATGAGAGACAAAGCTAATAGAAATATTTGGTTAATCTAGAGAAAGTATGTGAACTCTTTGTTGGAGAGAATCAACATGGTAGATTGTAGACATTTAGTTGGTCTTGTGATGCAAGGAACGAAGCTTTCTGCGAATGATTGTCCAAAATATCCTACTGAGATGGAGGACATGACAAAAGTAGCATATGCAAGTGCAGTTGACAATCTAATGTATGCGATGGTGTGTACAAGACCAAACATTGCCCAAGCAATGGGAGTGGCTAATCTTGGAAGGATGCATTGGGATGATGTTATGAGAGTGTTTAGATATTTATGGGGTACTTTCATGTATGCCTTTTTTTTTCATGGTTATCCTACTAGACCTCAACATTCTATGAGCATTCAAGGATATGTGGATTTAGATTGGGTAGGTGACATTGATAGCAGAAGATCCACCAGTGGTTATGTGTTTATGATGTTTGGTGGTGCTATCAGTTGGATGAGTAAACGACAAGTTGTAGTCACATTGTCCATGATAGAGGCAGAGTATATGGCAGCAACTCATGCATGTAAGGAAGCCATTTAGCTTAAGAGATTGTGTTTTAATATTGGTTTAGATGCATGACATATTAATGTTTGTTGTGATAGTCAAAGTGCAATTTTTCTAGCAAAGAATCCTACCCTCCATGCCAGAGCAAAGCACACTGACGTTCAATATCATTTTGTTTGTGATATGGTAGAAGATGGAAAGGTGAACTTGGAGAATTTTGACTCTTTGGTGAATTTTGTAGATGCACTAACAAAACCAGTGAGCACAGAGAAGTTCAGATGGTGTTCTGATTCCATGAGAATTGGGGCCCTGAGTAGATGATTATGTATGAATCTCGGTGAGTCTTCGACAAGTTGGAGAATGTTGGGATTAAGGTGTCTCAACCTTAGAGTCCTAACATTAATTTAATTGATACAATTTAGTGTATTTATTTGTATAATTTAATTGCCTATGGTGTCATGTCATTAATTGGGACCCACCGACTGGGTGGCATCCCCATTGGAGGTGACTAGATGACACATCATCATCCCAAGTGGACATAGGCATCCCACTTTACAATCTATGGCATATGATAGATTCTATGACACATCATAAGGAATCTTTGAATGCATGGGTCAAAGTTGGTGCCCAAGTTAGGTTATGACAAGATGTAAGAGAATCAACTATTTTTAGCCAATTATGATAGATTATCTTACAACTATAAGTGTTGTCAACTATGAAAGATTCTATGACAGCTCTAAGATGTGTAAGGCATCTGTCATAGCCTATTTTTAGCATATTCTAGGTGCCCAATCTTGGAAGAAGACTATTTGCATGTTTGAAACTTGTTGGGGTTGTAAGGGAATATGTCACATGTGTCCAAATGCATGTCTAAGGCATTGTAAATTGTGCCATGTCATTTTCAATTCCCTCACCTTCTAGATACTTCTAGAAGCTTGTAACACTCTATTTATTGAGTGCCTTGAGTTGTAGAATTCATATTTTGTTTACAGGTAACGAAGTACTGCCAGTATCACTCCAGAACAAGTGTTTGTGTTGAAGCACTTGTTGAAGAAGCTTGTACTTGGTGATATCTTGTATTCATTATTTGAAATAATAATGAAAATATTGTGCTTTTGAAGGGTGGGGTTTTTTACTCGAAAGGTTCTTCCCCATGTATATTTGGTGTCACAGTTTTATGCTTTCTTTTTTCCCTACTTCCATTATTCTATGTATGTGCTTCTCATATTGTAACAATAAAAGGTGTTAAACAAAAAAAAAAAAACTCTCTCCTAATTAGATTAGTGTAGGAAGTTGTTTCCACTCACCTAGCTTCCTTTCAAAAGGGGAGAGAGAATAATGTGAAAGAAAAAGAGAAAAAGTTGATATGGTGCAATATGTTGGTGATCAAAGCTATTATGTGTGTTGTTGATGGTTTTTCACATCATGTGTTGCCATCAATGAAAAAGGGGGAGATTGTTTCAACTATCAGTAGTTATTGTTGTCATTGATGTCAATAGGATTATGTTTGTGTTTTCATTAATGTCAATGGATGATTGTTGAGAAGCTGTGATGATGCTTTGATTAGTCTCATTATGTTTACATTAGTAAGTGCTACTGATGTTAACCTCTAGTGTTGCTTTGATATGCTTCTATTTGTGGAGTTACTATGCTTTATTTGGTTTAAGAGTGAAGAGGAAGTGTTGAAGATGATAAGAATATGTCTCTAGTGCTTGGTTTCCAAGTTATTCTGAGAAAATTTAAATAAAAGAGGAAATAGTGTGTTGTAGTAATGTTCTGGCATATAGAGTGGTGTTCTAGTTTTTCTCTGCATTTCTTCATGTTGGAATACTTTCTTGTGTAGTTTGGATATGTTGATAAAATGTTTTCATAGGTGTTATATCTAGAATTTCTTGGTCTGGATCGTTGTGCAAAGAAAACTATGTTCACCAGTGTGTGAATTGTGTTGCAGTGTTTTTTGTGAGAAATTATTTTGCTTTGCATTTCTTTGTAGTTTGGTTTTTGGTCTTGCAGTTTTGGAAGTGTGCTAAAAAGGTTCATATCTACATCATTTGAAAATTTTCATGGTTTTCTACTTTGTAATGTGGTTTCTTAAGTTACAGTGTATGGAAGGTCGCTTGAGTGTACTAGGTGTGTACATTCTTCAATTGAAAGTTATTGTGAAGGAATTTGTTGGATTTTAGGGTGTTTGTGGAATATTTCAGATTATTTTCAAGTGTGGTATGTGGTCTATGAGTCATATTTGAATTTGAGGAAGTGTGTACTTAAGTGCTAATGGTGTTTACATAGGTCCGACTGACCTTGGGTGTTTACACTAATTATGGATTTTCCTCAATGATTGTGGAAATATGGTGTGGTGTATATGTATGATTTGGGTCCAAGTTAAGATGTGGTGTGGTTTACTTTCATTCCTTTCCACCACAAGAATGCTTAGTGCTGACCTAATTTTAATTTGCATGGTTGATGTGCATAGCTGACCTTGGAGAATGCTTTCAAGGTTGAAGAAGGTATAAATAAGAGTTTTGTTAATGAAGGATTGTAGGTAGTGTGTGTGATGTGAAGTGAAAATTTATGAAGTTTTGTGCAAGATTTAATGAGTTAGACCACTAGAAGCAATGAGTAGAAGGTATCTACAATCTTCAAAGAGGCTACGAATGTGTTGGTGATGTTGTGGTGGAATTTTTTGTTGCATTGAGATGGATTCTTCTTTGTAACATTCTTTCTTCTTTTTTGTAATATGGTAGTGAGCCCTTTGGTAGTGAGCCTATTGCAGTCAATGTTGCAATTACTTTATATTGTGATCTAATCCTCACCATGGTTTTTACCTTCTTGGATTTTCCATGTAAATCTAATATTCTATTATGCATGGTGTTGATGTGTTTCAGTTTATGTTATTTTATTTTATGCTAAATCATTTTATTAGATTCCTGATTAATTAAGTTGATGTGGATCTAAATGTTTGTGAGGGTTTTTGATGTTTTAATGTACAACTAATTTACCCCCCCTCTTAAGTATCTTGTGTGCATTCAACAAATATATTTTCCAATCCACATTTATTGGTAATGGTTATGGTAAACAACTTTAATCCCCAAACAAAATAGGTTTATGTTGAATAATATATACATGTAAAATATATTGGTAAGAAATATAAGGAAATCCTATCATAAGAAAGTGTGAAAAGTGAATAAGACTTCTATCTCCAAGATGAGTAGCTATAATGGTAGGAAAATTATATGCACCAAAAAATAAAGGATTTTAATGATGAGGAAGTCACATACCTCTAAAGTGGAAAATGATTTCATTATAAAAGAATAGCAGTCCATTATAAAGGTATGTGTTTTGGCCCATAATGTTACAAGAGGTAGCAAGGTTTGTTAGAAATTATAAATTATGTCACACTAGAAAATCTAAAGCAATCAAGGAAGTAATGTGTATGCCTTTCCTATTTTATTAAGATCATGAGAAAGTGTTTCTATGGATTCTATAGGTGGGTTGCCTATAAGTATATATGGGCATGATGCTACACCCTTAATATTAGAGTACATCATGTTATAAATAGTTGGTTTGTGGCTATATTAACTCTTAATTAAGTCATATTATCATCATTATATTCTTCTTTGGCTAATTATGCGAGCTTATGCCTTATATAGGGTTATGTAAGTTGGTCTAGGTGATATTCTAGGCATAAATACGGTATATATTAGAGGTAGTGAGTCTTATTTCATCATCATATTGTGAATTGTATTCTCATTGGAGATATTTAGAGGTTTTCCCTTCAAAGTGGCATTTTATTCTCAATTATTTTCAAGTGTTTACAACATATTTCCTATCATATTCTTCTATTGTGAAAGTTATTTCATTACAAGAGGTATCAAAGCATGATCTTGGCACTGTTGCAACAAGGCATTTTTTCAATTTTGGAGGTCATTTTATGAAACACATATCTCCAAAATTTTGGCTAATTTTGTCTAATTTTTAAAGGGTTTTTAAATAACATATTGGATCATATACTATCCAAAGTTAAGTAATTAGAACAAAATTGAGTGATTTATTATAGAATTAGGGTTTCTTCCCATATTATTTGGAAAGTGAATATATTCCAAATCTTATTGATTTTTTTCTAGATTTTTAGTGAGATTTTGAAGCTATAATAGAGGATACTATAGGCAAAATTATAGAGGAATTAAGTAATTTATTATAGAATTAGTTTTTCCAAAAAATTCACCCTCAAGACTATAAAAGACATAATTTTTGGGAGATTTTTTGGGAAACTACAAAATAGGACTTACTAAGTTACAATCAAACTTTTATATCATTTTAACTTTATTTTTGTGATTTATTACAAAAAAATTATGTCATCATGATGTGTCTTGCAACAAGAGGCAAAAGGAACATTACCACACTCAAGAAATCTTCATATAAGGATTATGTATAAATTGAGGACATTAACCCTAATGATGAAATTAAAAAGGTCAAGGGTGAAATTTCATCATTGAAGAAGGATATTATTGATGAAATCTAAATAAAAAAAGGGACATGCAAAAGCATATGAGTGAATTAAAATTACTTATTCATGGTATGAAGTATAAGGGAAAGGATTCACTTAGAAAGGCGGAAGATAATTTGTTTCATTGACATGATCATCCTTTTAATAATCATATGCCTTGTAAATTCCTACCCAAGTTGGATATGAGAAAGTTTGATGGCAAGGATCCAACTAATTAGCTTTTCCAAATGGAGCAGTTCTTTGATCTTCATCATGTTCCTAGTCAATAGAAGGTGGATATGGCATCATTATAATTGGAACCATTTAATCAATTCACTTTGTATCATTGGTTATGTGATGAGAAGAGAAAGAAATATTATGTGGTCACATGGTCGATTTTTTAAGAGAAACTTGCTACCTAATAGAACCCTTCAAATTTTTTTCGTTCCTTGATATTCATTTCAAATTGCCTAAGTTCCTTTGTTCTCTCCATGGTTAGGTTTTATGCTATAGTGTTTAGGGCTTATCAACCTTTCATAGAAAAACCTTAAATCTTTGTCCCTTTGATACTTTTGATCTATTTCGTCATTGACCTTTTGTAGTCAGTCTCTAGTCATCTAATTTATCACTTGATTCATTAAGTTCGTATGTTGACCAACCCCTTATACCTACTATTACCAACTTGTCCCATTGCATGAAATTCCTTTGATTATGGTTTGAAGTTAATATTTTGAGTGGTTATGCTTTCCTGAAATATTTCTCCCATGTTCTAAGTTTGTCTTACACCTTAAGTTTTATAAAATCTTGATTAAATCATGTTACCTAGGAAGCCCCTTTTCTAAAACAACTTATTCGGCATGTGCACAAATAAAATCACTTAAGTTGCTCCATCACAAACTCTCTATGCATCATGCTTTGCTTCCTAGCCGTTGGGTGCCTTTAATCACAATATGTGATGTCTTTGTATCACATGTCTCCAATGCATTGCATTTTTGTTAAAACTTGCTCAGCCCTTTTACATGATGTGTGATGCCATTTGCTAATACTTCACGTCTTATGGTGCCTTCACATCGTAGTTTGATCTTTGCCCACATTTGAACGACTATCTAACAAGATCATCCTTTTTTGCTCACACGAGTCGCCTTTCATAATTAATAGAATGTTTTCTCGATCCCAAGGACCATAAAGGATTGAATTGTGTATTTTTTCAAAATTTTAGCAATATTTTGAAGATGAAGATACTAGTGGAATAATAGATGAGAAAAATTCGAACAACCAAAGTAGCTAGGGTTTCCCAAGTGAGTTTATTTTTTTCTTCCTATGCATGATTTTTTTAGTAAAAGGGAAAATTGAAAAGGGAATTTCTAGTGAATTAGGGATTTCTTAATTAGGGTTTTTCACTGCAATTTGATGTGTTGTATTTTTAAAGAAAATTCACTAGGCCCTAGGTAAATTGGGAGGGTTTCTATAGGGTTTTCTTGCTTTATTTTTAGTTCAAGAACTTGTATAATTCTACTAAAGTAGTGAGTAATTTAGAACCCTAGTTTTAAAGCCAAAGTTTTGAAACCCTAGTTCTATATAGAATTTCAAAATGAGTCAAGTCAGTGAAGCCTTCTAAGGAAAAACCTAAGGACAAATGAACTAAAACCAAAGTAGAGAATCCTAAACAAGAGGTCTCAGAAACTAAAACAAAAACTAAAGGTGTGAAGAAGGATTATGATCGGTTCATGGAGGATGATTTGTTGGAGCTTTTCCTTGGAGCCAAGTTAGTTGGAAGAGGGCTACTGGAGAGGGAATTTTCAAAGGCCACATGTAGGATTAGGCCAAAGGAATTAGTGAGGTTGTGTTACCATGGAGTGGTTGGGAATTGTTTTTGTATGGATACAAGCATAGATTTTCTCCTCATCCAACATGTAATTTGTGGACTTGTGACCTCAAAAATATCATTATCTCAAATGTGTTTGTAGAAGTGAACCTGATTAAAGAAATAGCCAAATGCTATAATCCTCAAGAAAGAACTATTAAAAGTGTGAAAGAAGCTCCACTATTGGATATCACTAGAAGTCAAATTGTGGAAGTTTCTGGGTTGAACCCTTCTATCACTATTTCCATATATTTTAATGCCTTGTACCAAGAATATGAATGGGACAAATATGGTTATAGACACCATGTGCTGCTAAGACATAGGAAAAGAGATTTTGGGAAGAATGATGTATGGTTTACCCCAAAGGAAGTTGAAGCTTTCTATTGTGATGAATTTGAAGATTACTTCAAAACCACTTTCTATGGTGTATGTCAGGTTCTTGGAAGGAAGTATGATCCTAAAATGTATGTTCCTTTAATTTTTACATCCATGGATATTCAACATAAGAATTCAAATAGGGGTTTTGACTATGCTTCCTATCTTGCTGGTGAAATCCACAAGAGGTTGTTGGAATTGAAAGAAGAAGATGTTTATTGTTTCCCAAATTATTCTTTACTTGTGCACATGCTACTCTGGATTGTTCAAAAGGCTTGGAGGAACTTCATGAAACTAAGGATGACAAATGAACAGGGAAATGACTTGTCGGTGTAGGTGTGGACTCACATATGAGACCAAAATTTCTCTTAGTTGAATTACACTACCCTTTGTTATGGATTAAAGATGGGAATCTTGGATAATCTAGGTTTTAAACCCATGTATAGAATTTATAAGAGCATTAAGGAAATTCTCAGGCCCAAGGAATTTAGGGAGAACATAAAATTGGACCACAATTGGGGATATTGGTACCTCCACTCACATTGTACTATGATTTGATTTGATTGGGCTCTAGTGCAACCTGATTTTTTTCCAATATATGTTTTATATTGGTTAGCTTTTATGGAGATTATATGGCAAGTGGATGTCGTGGATAAAGTTCATTTTAGGGTTTCAAAGAAGGGATCTTTTATCCCTTCTCAATTTTCTTATAGGGGATGAGATACAATGGAGGAAAAATTTGCAAAGCATGTACCTAATGAAGAGGAAGTGCAAAAAGGAATCCCTTCCCTTGATGTTAATGATGGCATGGATTCCCCTACTCCTGAAGAAGGAAACACTACAATTTTCTATGATGATAATGTTGATGATAAAGATGTCTGAATCAGAGAAGCAAAGAATTCATGGGTGATGAATCCTTTTTTTCAAACAAAGGAATTTAAAGAATTTGTTATTCAAGCAAAGAGTAAGGACATCAAGGATAGAATTGAGAAAGTGAAGGTTGAAATTGACCCTTCACTACATGAAGAGGTTGAAAAGCAAGAAGAAAAGATAATCCAAGAAATTTCTATAATAACTCCTGCTGATGGCAAGAGATTTTTTAAAAGTATTGGAATTCTTCTACTACCAAGATGGGATCTTACTTCTGCTATTTCCTTAGACACAATAAGAAAACATTATGAAGCTTTCATATCAAAAGAACAATATGACAATAAGGTATTTGGCTTTGGATTTAGCCTTAGACTACACACTCTAACAATTTGATCAATGACACGAAATATAGGGAAGCCAAAATTTATCAAATTAGTGGGGGACATCATAGTAGATGTTGTGGTCAAGAGAGCTTTAGAGATTACTCTAACACAAGTAGCAAAACTCATTGTACATGTTGCCATGCTAATTGCAGATACTATCGTATTATCACAAAAAAAAGTATGATGTATTAGTGGATAACTATAATAGGTTTTTGGATGGATACAATAAATTCAAAGCAACCACTACAACTCAAGGGAAGTCAACACAAAAGGCCCTGCCACCTCCCACTTCCACACTAGAATTCTCTATATAGGACAAAGAGACATTGTCTCTCAGAATTCAAAGGTTAAAGAAGAGTTCAAGATAGCTAGAGAGAATGAAGAAAAAGCTAAACAGGAAGTTGGAAAGGCTATGAAATATGTTATAGATGATATTTTGGACCACAAAATTTCATGTATTCTTCATAAATTTGATAATGTATGAAATGTTTAAAAAAACATCCATGAAGCTTATAAGAAGTATTCTCAAGTCCAAGAGGATTTTCAAAATACATGGATTAAATGGAGTAAAAGGGAATAGGCTTTAAAAGAAATGATGCCAGCTATGGAGAGTGATATAAAAGCCCCAAAAAATGTGCCACAACTGATAAAAGCAATTTCATTGCTCAGATAATTTTTTTCTTTCCAAAGAAAGCTTGATATGCAACTTAAAAATAAGATGAAAATGTTTAGGGATATGGAATAGAATGGTATGCCTTGGATTCTTAATGAGGTAGGAGAATTAAAAGGTTTTATTAAATGGAAGGATGAGCTTGGGACAATTGTCCCATCATTGTAAGCATTTATTTACAAGGATGGAAAATCAAAGTTTTTTTAGTTAAATAATTCCTTGGATGAATTATTTAGAATGGAGCTGACTTTGGATGTATTTGTAAAGGAAGCCAAAACCATCATGGATGCAAGGTACAATGCACATAATGCTAAGGTGAAAAAATTATTTGAGGTTCAATGGCGAAGTGAGGAGGAGTACAATGCATGGCTTGAAAAGTTTATAGATCAAGCCTATGATACAACAATGTTTTAAAATTGTCTCATTCTCAAATAAAAAGTTGTTGACACAGGATGTTGATGTGGATGGTATGCTTAATTTCTTTCTTTTTCTTATTTTTTATGTCCTAAAGTTTTAAAGACATGTGAAGATGATGCAAAAGGTATATTCAATTAGTTAGACAATCATCTTTTTCAGCATGATGCCTTTTAGAAGGTGGAGTACCTTTTCAATGTGGGGAATATTCAATTTTGAGAAATATAAAATGTATCCTTCAACATAAACTTTCCCAAGGACGTGAAGAACATTCTTCAATGGCTTTATGGTAACTATTTTGGAGATATTCCCTCATATTGGTTGAGGTTTTTACTTTTGTAACTATATTTCAAATGAAAATGTGGCATGTTTACATGGTCAAATGCTTGTTGCTCCCTTGTTTTTATAAAAGGGATTGCATGGCCATTTGAAGGTTTTTGATTGATCTCTCAAAGAAATTTAATAATTAAGGACACAGAATAGAAGTCAAGTTTTGGTCTAGGTTATCAAGTCTTTGTTTTCTATATATTTTAATACATTGTATAACAGTACTAGCATTTAAATAGAATAATGACATAATTATAAAGCCATTTCTCTCCTATTATACTCTTTGCATGAATTATCAATGAAATATGATCAAGGATCCTTTATTTGGTCTTCATTATTTTTCCAATGAATGTATGCGTTTATCAATTTTCTAATTCAAAGAATTAGTTAAATTACTTTGATGAAAGTATAGGTTTATGCATGTGTGTGCAAGAATTTGATAAGTAGTTTTGGTTTAGAATATCTGAGTGCAATGTTGTAATGCAATACTGCAAATGCTCTGTGACGTTAGGTTTTGAATGCTATTATGCATCATGATTTGTATTAAATTCAATTCCATGCCCTAGGTTAAGGCACTAGTCTAGAATATGTGTCTATGTCACATATTCATGATCTCTCACAATAAAATACATTCAAATTCATTAAATCTTTACTTTATGGTTGGGAATGTATGTTGAAATGAATTTCTACCATATTCTCATGCTTTAGAATGTTAAATTTAGTAAAAGGTTAGCCAGATCTTTGAATTCTTTCATATATCAAGCAACATATAGGAGAATATCATTTGTTATTGTACAATGTATGAGGTAATTAGCACAATAATGTCTTATATTGCATTATAGGGATCACCCTACTAGGTTTTGTAGAGCCCAAAGTGTATAGAGAAAGTTTTGTAAACTTTCACCTATTTGTTGGCCAATCCCTCCATAAGTTAACCATTGGAAATGACAACTTGGGTATTTAAAAACACCAATAGATTGGCAACTCTGCTAGGGACAAAAACTTGTCTAAAGTTTCTAGTTCAATATCAAATATAGTTAGAGTCATTAAATTCATTGTTCTTTGTTGTTTTAAGAACAATTTCATACAAATTCTCATCATAAGTCAATTTTTCATTCTATGAGTCAAAGTTCTTGCTCTCATTTTTCATTTTCTATTTGGTTGTGTTCTTTTCTCTCTGTAATTACATATTCTCTAAGAAAATTATCATATATTTTCATTTCCCCATTGAGTGGGTGGTGACTAATAAATCTCTTGTGCCATTGCATTGATTAATTTTTAAAAAAAAGAGAGGGAATTGTGAGAGGCATCTAAAGCCTTGAGAGGAACTAGGGGTAGTGTCAAGAAACATCTTGAACAGAAGCTAGAAGGAGAATTGTTGTGTAATACTAAGCTATCATGGAAGAAAAATAATGCAAAAACAAGTAATTTTTTCAATTATCCTATAAGAGGATCTACAAATTTAAATGAAGCTATTCAAAATAATATGTGATAAAATATGGTATGCCCCCTAAAGATGAATATCTTGTTGTACAAAGGAAACTACTACTACTAGTCAGGCTACTACTACTTGTTAGCCTAGTCCAAATCCCAAGGTTTCAAAACAATATAAGTTGTGGAAGTTATACGATAGGAATTTTGATCCTAATAGGGTAGCTCAAAGGTCAAATCTTGGAGCTACTACCATTCACAATATTTATGGGTTTGAACCAAATAAAATATCTCAATGTACAACCCCTAATCCTTTTTCACAAAGAGAGGTGTAAAATCTCACAAATTACACTCCTAAGCATACATATTCATAAGTTACTCTAGAAGATGAGGGAGAGTTAATACAAAATATGGAGGCACTTCATGAGGAAGCCTTAAGGCTTGACAAGTTAAGAGCCAAACAAATAAAAGAAAAAGAAAGATAAATTAGAGCCTGCTATGTATGAGAGGGATCATTTGAGGATGAGGGTAGAAAGAAGGAGATTGATGGTTGATGAATAACCCACTCCTACTACCACTTACCAACCCATATTTACTCCTAATCATGAAAAACTTACAATAAATTCTCTTAGCGGGACAATTGTTGCAAGTACATATACTAGTTCCATTATAACAACTACAATTGCATATCCTTCTACTACCACTAAAAAATCTTAGACTGAAGACACAAGAAAAAGACTTGTAAGTCAACCTAAGGGATCTACCACAACTACAAGTGTCTCATCTAGTACTATCCCTACAATAAATGTTCTTGAACCTACAAAATTAAAATTGTAGTTAGAAAATGAGCAATTACAAGCAGAATTGGATAGGGTACAAATCTTTGCAGCAAATGTATAGATGCAAAGGAAAATTACTTTCCTAAAGTTATCAATTTGAGATCCCCAACCTTCTAGTTTTCAAAATCCACCTCATTCCACACCATGGACCACCCAAACTACTAGTATGCATATCCCTTCTACTACTAGTCAATCAATTCGTCTTTCACAACCACAAAGAACTTGGTCTGGTGGGAGTACTCCTAGTAGAAGTGGAAATCAAAATACAAGAGGAAAGAATAAATAGTCTAGAAATCATAATACTAGTTGTCAAGGTGGTGATGGATCTCACACTAGTCAAGGAGATCAATTCACTAGAAGACCTATGCAACTAGATAGATATAGGTAATTGTGCTTCAATGGAATATTGTGTTATCCAAACCCTTTCCCAAATGACATAAGAAATGTGCTTGTTAGATTCTCTGGAAATAAATCCATAAATGGAGACCACTTGAGGTCATTCAATAACATGATGGATGATTTTGAGATTGAGAGTGAGGATGTGATGATGGAGTTTTTTATGCAATCACTCATTGAAGATTCTATAGATTGGTATAGAGGCTTTCCAGTAGAAAGTATTGGGTCATGAGAAGAATTCAAGAGAGTGTTTAGAGAACATTATGGTGATAATATTGATCCTCAATTCATGCTAAATAAGTTTAACACCATTACTAATGGTCATAATGAGATGGTATTTGATTTCAACATAAGATTCTAGAAGGCTATCCAAAGAATCCTAAATCATTTGAGACCAAATGAACATGTATGTTTGGTTACATATAGTAATGATTTTGACTCTAAAATGTGATATCTTCTTAGAGATAAAAATCCTCAGACCTTAAGAGATGCTTACAAAGTTGCTTTACATATTTAAAGCAACAAAAGAGCTACTGGTAAAGTGGGGAAGAGAGAAGATGTAAAGCTTTTAAAGAATCCCAAAGAAGAGAAGGGATCTATAGAAAAGGGATCTTCTACTGAGGATAAATTTGATAAGATCATGAATATTGTAAATGATTTGAACTATAGACTATCCAAACAACAAAAGGGATTGAGAAATGAGAAGTCCAACTTTCAAAGATATGAAAGGCCTCCAAAATTACATGATCAACCCTACAATACCAATTGGAATAATAGAAATCCAATCCCAAATAACTAGAAGAATACACAAGGTAAAGTGATAGCAACCAAGGGAGGTCCTGCAACCATACAACATGATTCCAAACAACAACAACAACCTTCAAGTCACAATTCTTCAAAATTCTTCTTCTTTCACCAAAACCAACTCAATTCCTAGTAGCATTGCAATTTAACTAAATCAAGTGAATCTTCTTGGTGAAATCCTTTCAAGCCAGGACCATAAGGTTTTCAACCACCCATTAGGGCACTCATCAACATATTCACAAGCCACAATAGGTTCCTTTTCAACAACTTCAACAAAATTAGATTTCTACGCCTTCTAGACCTCGAATTAGGCCTATTTTACAAAGGGCATTGCCTCAATACTTTTCCAAAACCAAAAAACTCATTATAGTAGAAATCTACATGTGTCAAAACCTAAAATTTCACAATTACTTATCAGAAACTCAACCACCAAGGTGCCTAATTCCAAAACCCTCCTTTGTAGCCAAAATCCTAAGGTTTTAATGGAAAACACATTTCCAAACCTTATAAAAACTTTCCACCACCTCGAACAAGTATAAAAACCTTTTTACATACTTAATAAATCAAGAAATAATGTTTCCCCATCCTTTTACACACTTTACCATCTAAAAACCACACCATTCCATTTGGAAAACTCATTTTGCCACTCTAAAGCTTCATGCCCAACACACTTTTTGGCCTCCCCTACACTCAAACACCATGAACTCACCTAAAAATAATAGAATCCACCCATTCCACTGAGGTACAGACTTTATAGAAGGTGGAATGGGCTCATTTCCTTTTTTAAAGCAACAAACCCTTAAATGACTCTGTTTTCAGACCGAGTGCAGAAAATTGGGTCTAAAAGCTTTATTTCTTAATGAAATTCAACTCTACAAAAAAAAAAAGTCTCTAAAAACTGATGAGAAACCATTTCCAAACACTTTCAACCTATTCAATATAGTATGGATCCATACAATGACTAAGAAAGCAAAGAAATACAGAAATTCTATAGAAACATTAGTGTTTTCTTTATTTACTTCCCTTCCAACTTCAAAATCAATCTTTCATTGATTCCTTACATAAAATATATATATTTTTCCCTCCTAAACTAATTTTCCCAATTCCAAAAAATTGACTTTTGAAATGCCAACCATTGGCCTTCCTCAAAATGCTGCTTTTTGCAACTTTTTAGCAATTTTTTGCATTTTTGCTCAACTTGACAATTTTGCATCATTTTAGCAATATTTGTAATCTATACCAACTAAACACCTAAAAACCATCTAAAATGACTCTTTGAAAAAGTAAATGGTCTCATTTACCTTATTTAATATTAAAATGACTCCACACCTAGAGCTTACTCCTTAACAACCCTAATTGATAATTTTTTTATCAAAGGTGCTCCTGCACCATACACCCCAACTTGTAATTTTTCCAAGTCTCTTGGAAATATTGTTGAAACTTGTCATCCTTTGTGAACTTCAGATCTTTGACCTTCTTGTTCACTTTCAACAGGTTCACTTTTCATTTTTTCTTGATTCACACTGTCCTTGTTATTCTTGTTCTTTTCTTCATTTGTTTCATGCTCCATTTCTTCACACTAAAATATGGGGTGTTCCCTAAATTTTTCATCACATAACACTGATGTTATGCCACCTTTCACATTTTCACTCAAACCTTTACCAAATTCCATCACTTCCCTCTATTCTTCATGCTTAGATCTCTACTCAATACCCTTCTTGTTTTCACCTTTTTCTCTGCCAGTTTTGCAAACAACTGCACCATCACACTTTTTAGGCTCTGGCAGGCCTGCAAACAACTTTTTCATTGTCCTATCAACCCTAAAAACCTCTATGGTATCAAAATTTGTCTACCTTTTCACTTGCTTTTCTGTTATAAGACACATGACTATCCCAACCAAAATCCCTTAATTCACCTCTTTCCTTTCCAGAAGCTTTCCACACTTACTCTTGATTGTATCAACCAGAGACACCATTCCCTCTTATTTTCCTTTCCACATGAAAGCATCCTTCTTCATCTCTATCTGTACATTATCTTATCCTTCCTATTTACTGTTCCAACAGTATCAAACTTTGACATAGCTGCCAACCCCTTATTCTTACCTTCTTCAACACTCACAAACTCTTTTCTTCCAATCATAATGACCTCACCTTGCTCTTTTTTATGTTCATTCAATGGATTTAAAATGAATTTTCTCCCATCCTTTTCAATGGTATAAGTGTTTTGTCTCCCATTATACATTGTTGACCTTTCAAACTTCCAGGGCCTTCCTAGCAACACATGGCAACAACTCATAGGAAAAATATCACAAACAACCTTATCCCTATATCTACAAATTTGAAATTCAACTAAAGCTTGTTCACTCACCACAATGGATTGATTATCACTAACCCAAGAGACTTTGTATGTATTTTCTCTAGGTACTCTTTCCAAATTCAATTTATCCACCATTTCACTAGATATCATGTTATCAGTACATCCTAAATCGACTATCACCTTACATACCTTGTTTTTGCATCTGCAAGTTGTCCTAAGCAATGGTCTTCTTTGAATCATCTCCTTCTCTTTGGATTTCTTCAGGAGTTGTCTCTTCATCATCAAACTTTCACCTACTTCAAGAGCAACATGAATACTATTGGAGTTTGAACTTTCAACTTCATCTTCTTGAACAATTTGTGCTCTCCTTTCATTCTTCCTTTCTCATCCACTTGATGTTGAACCAAATTTTTCAAGGAATTTCCAAGAAGGATGACCAAAATCTTGGCAATTGAAACACCTACCTACAAAAATGTTAGGATTCCTTCAACCACCAAATCTTCCCCTTGTGCCTCTAAAACCACCTCTAAAATTTGCAACTTTCTCATCTCTTTTAGGTGCATCCTTGTGGTTCTCACTTGCTTGTCTTGGAGTAGAGAAAGATCCCTTTCCTCTTGTGATGCTACCTCTTCCTCTAACTAGCTTCTCTTGTCTTCTTTTTTACTTTTTCTTCTTCCTTCAATTTCATTTGATAACATTATTCTACACTCATTGGATTTGTCAAAGCCAATTCATCTTGTATGTTCAATCTCAAACCACCCAAGTACCTAGAAATTTTCTCATCTTCATTTTCATTATGGTTAAATCTCCTACTTAATTTGTAAAACTCTTCAGTGTATGCTTTTACATCCATTTCCTTTTTCCTTAAACTTTGTAACCTCTTAAACATCTAAATAGAATAATCAGAAGGAATAAATTTACATTTCATCTTGGCTACCATCTTGTCCCATAATACAATCTTGGATTTTCCTTACTTCCTTCTTTCTGATTGCAGATAATTCCACCACAAAAGTGCATGACCTTTTAGCTTAGTCTTTGTAATCTTGACTGTCTGTTCTTCAAGGGTGTCTTCACACTCAAAATAGTTATCCAAAGATGATATACAATCCAATAAATATTCTTCATTCAGGTTTCCACCAAACTTTTGAACATCAATTTTCACCTTATACTTGTCACCTTTGAATTCCTTCAACAATTTGGCCATTCTCTAATCTTCTAGATCAAGTTCTTCTTCAACATCTTCAAACTCTTCTTCATCTGAATCATCTGAATTACTGCTTTCAACTTCTTCTCTTCTCTTATTTCTCTCTAAGGTTTCCAACCTTTCTTTCAATTCTCTAATCTCTCTAATATACTAACCCTTCAATTCATTCACTTCCTTTTCCACATTCTTTCCTTTAGAGGCATATTCTCAGTTTTTCCTCTTCACCTTCCAATCTTTCTTTCACAAACTGCAATCTCTTTCCATAAAGATCTGGTACCTTCGCTCTGATACCAATTGATAGCAACCAGGGGAGGTCCTACAACCACACAATACAATTCCAAACAACAACAACAACAACAACAACAACCTTCATGTCACAATTCTTCAAAATTCTTTTCTTTCACCAAACCAACTCAATTCCTAGTAGCATTGCAATTTGACTAAATTGGGTAAATATTCTTGGTGAAATAATTTCAAGCTAGGACCAACAAGTTTTCAAAAACCCATCAAGGCACTCATCAATATATTCACAAACCACAATAGGTTCCTTTTCAACAACTTCAACAAAATTAGGTTTCTACGCCTTCTAGACCTCAAATTAGGCCTATTTTACAAAGCACCTTGCCTCAATACTTTTTCAAAACCAAAATTCTCATTTGGGCAGCAATATATAGGTTTCAAAACCTAAAATTTCACAATTACTTGTTAGAAAATCAACCACCAAGGTGCCTAATTCCAAAACCTCCTTTGTAGCCAAAAACCTAGGGTTTTAATGGAAAACACATTTCCAGACCTTATAAAAACTTTCCACCACCTCTAATAGGTCTATAAACCTCTGGAAATACTTAATCAATCAGGAAATAACATTGTACCACCATTTTACATAATTTATCATCTCAATAAAACACCATTCCATTTGGAAAACCCATTTTTTCCACTCTAGGGCTTCATGCCCAAAACACTTTTTGGCCTCCCCTGCACTCAAATACCATGAACTCACCTAAAAATAATAGAATCCATCCATTCCACTAAGGTACAAACTTCACAGAAGGTGTAATGGGATCATTTCCTTTTTTTAAAGCAACAAACCCTTAAATGACTTTGTTTTCATACTAAGTACAGAAAATTGGGTCTAAAAGCTTTATTTCTTAATGAAATTCAACTCTACAAAAAAAAAGAATTCTCTCAACACTGATGAGAAACCATTTATAGAAACTTTCATCCTATTCAATATAGTATGAGTCCATACAATGACTGAGAAAGCAAAGAAATACAAAAATTCTGTAGAAAAAGCAGTGTTTTCATTATTTACTTCCTTTCCAACTTCAAAATCAATCTTGCATTGATGCATTACATAAAATATATATTTTTTCCCTCCTAAAATAACTATCCCAATGCCAAAAAACTTACTTTTGAAATGCCAACCGTTGGCCTTCCTCAAAATCTTGCTTTTTGTAACTTTTTAGCAATTTTTTGCATCATTTTAGCAATATTTGTAATCTAGACCAACTAAACACCTAAAAACCATCTAAAATTACTCTTTACAATAGTAAATGGTCTCATTGACCTTATTTAATATTAAAATGGCTCCACACCTAGATTCTACTCCTTAAGAACCCTAATTGACAATTTTTTTATCAAAGGTGCTCTTGCACCATAAACTTCCTCTAGATCCATTACGAAAGAACTCTACAAATTTTTTTGATGGGGCCCTATGGTGCATTTCTTTTCAATTGCTAAATTCTCCTAATAAATTTGTAGTAGAAAAATATTTGGAATAAGAACAAAATAAACCTAATGGTTATGATTCATATCATGGAAATGATGAAGAGATACATGTTCTCTTGAATAGATCATATTTTGTTGGTGAAGAATGTTCCTCTGATGAAGAATCACATGAAATAGATGTTGATAATCAAAGACATAAGTCAAATGCTTATCAACAGAAAGTTCTTTTTTTATGAAGAGAATTAAAATGATCATAATATTTGTACTTTAGAGACAGATGAGCTAAATGTGCTTCTAAGAAGACCATCAGATGAAGAAATTGAGAGAATGACATCTGCAATAGCTGCACAAGATAAGAGTACTTACCATTTGAGAAATAGGATTTTGAATGGTGATCAAGGTAAGGCTAGAAGCTTATTCATCAAGGAGTAGAGTGTAGAAAAGAAAGGGACTAAACTAGAGGCTAAACTGGATGAGGCCAAGGTTAAATACAATAAAGGAAATAAAATATGGTCCAAGAAAAATGAAGCAATAAAGGTTGATGATGGTATTATGTCTCCAACTATGAAAAAAAAAGATTAAAAATAGAAAATGGAGCAAGGAAAGAAGGATGATTAGAAAAGGAATAAAGAGAAATATGAACAACAAAGGGATAGAATTGGTGAACAAGGTATAGTATCTTATGATTTTCCTGAGGATACTTCTGTAGATATGTTTTAGTTGCTATCTCAAGTTAAAGTCATAGTCCCTTTTCTTGAAATGATGAGGATTGATGAGCATAAACAAAAGGCGATCACCCTTATCAATGGTGCGGCTACAACTTGTGATGAAAAGAGGGTGTCTAATCAGTCTAAGGTGAGTAGAAATGAATCAAATAATGGAGTAGAAGGGGTAATAAATGATATCCCTCAATTTTTCCTAAGTTTAACTATTGCAACTTGTCCCAACTAGGTAGATCCATTTTATGTAACTCTTAACATTGATGGGAAGTTGGTGAAGAACTATATGATTGATTCAAGAGCTTCATCCAACATCATGCCAGTGGAAATAATGAAAGAAATGGGATTATAGATAAAGAGTACATCTGGAAAGTTTTATGCCATGGACTCCAAGGAATTACCTATCATTGGATTCATCAAGGATGTTCCATTCAGACTTGTTTCCCTCCCAGATAAATAATTTATTATGACTATCATAGTGGTGGACATTTCACCTAACTATGGAATGTTATTATCAAGAAAGTGGAGTGCATCTATGGGAGGGAACATGCAATGTGATATGTCATATGCTACCTTTCCAATTGAGGGAAAGGATATCAAAATAATTACGGATCCAAGAGCTCCACACATGATAGAGTATATTACCCAAGAAAATAGAATTTATTTTGTTGATATTGGAATAGATAACTTCATAATAGAAGAGTTACAAGGAGAAGAATACAATAAACCTGCACCTTTGGAAAAGGAAATCTTGCAACAAGAAAATAATGATGTGTTGTGGACCATGTATTTTGACAATGCTTCTTCTAAAGAAGGATCAGGTGTAAAAGTGATACTTATCTCTCCTAGTGGTAAGACTTTCAAGTTTTCATTCTCTCTATTATTTTTATGTACAAATAATGTAGCTGAGTATGAAAATTTGTTAGTAGGATTGAAACTAGCTAAGAATGGAATTAAAAAGTTGAGAGTCATTGGTGACTCAAAATTGGTTGTTTCCTAGGTCATATCCAAATTTGCATCTAAGAATAAAAGACTGAAATAGTATAGAAATTTTGTATGGGATTCAATTGAATAGTTTGGTTCTTTTGGTATTGATTGGTTAGAGAGGAATGAAAATGGTGCAGCAAACTTACTGGCCAACATTGCACTCTAACCAGATGAAATAACCTTTGCAGGCATCTCCAAAGTTGAGGTGCAAATGAGACCATCAGTTCTTGATAATATACAAAACTAGCAAGTGTTCAATGATGATGAAGACATATTGAAGTTTTTGAAATGCATAGATCAATATGAGAGTTAGGAAATTGATTTTGGGGCATTTATTGAGGTGGTATATGGAAGAGAAACTATATTTGGAAATGAAGTGATCCAACTTAAGGCTAACAAGATTCCAAAGGGTTTGGTAGCCTTAGAAAGGGTTTTTGATGGCCCTGATAAAAGAAATTCCAAACAAACATCCATTCACCAAGAAGATTTGGAAGAAGTGAACTTGGGTAAAAAATTACCCCAAAAAAGGTATATGTGGGCAAGAAGATGAAGCCCCAAGTTAAAGCAATGTTGATTTCTTTAATTAGAAAATACAAGCATGTGTTTTCTCAGTCATATGATGACCTGAAGGTCTACAAAGTGGATCCATTTCAACTTGTAATCGCTCTTAAACCAGATGCTAAGCCTTTTAGGAAAAATAAAATTCCTATCAACCCCACTCTAGCACCAAAAATGCAAGAGGAGTTGATGAAGCTAAGAGATGCAAGAACCATAAAAACCATTAGACACTCACCTTGGGTGTAAAACCTTATGCTAGAGAGGAAGAAAAATGGTAACATTAGACTTTGTGTTGACTTCAGAAATCTAAATGTGTCATCTTTGAAGGGAAACTATCCATTGCCTAATATGGAAGTCATATTGAAAAATGTGAATGGTTGTGAACTATTATCAATGATGGATGGTTTCTTAGGATATAACTAGGTTAAGGTTAAAGAGTTTGAGCAGTATAAGACTGCATTCACAACTCCTTGGGTCACATATGTTTATGTCAAAATGCTATTTGGTTTGACAAATGCAGGTGCCACATTTTAGAGGGCTATGTATATAGCCTTCTCATATTTGATAGCCTATTCCAAGAAAGAGGGGGATCATTGTATGCATCTTGAGAAGATATTTTCTAAAGCACTAGAGTATGGAATATCACTCAACCCTAAAAATGTGTCTTTGGAGTAACTAAAGGAAAACTACTAGGACATATAGTGTCAAAAGAGGAAGTTAGAATAGATCTAGAGAGAGTGGCAGCGATTGATAGGATCCTTCAACCAAAGAATGTAAAAGGAATTCAATCATTCTGTGGAGAAGTCAACTTTTTGAGAAGGTTTGTAAAAAATTTTGCAAAAACTACCAAGTCAAGCTCAAAAATGTTGAAGAAGGGAGAGAAAATAATTTGGAGTGAAGAATTGATTAAAGCCTTCCAAAATATAAAGTAGGTTATAAAAGAAGCCCCAAATTTTGAAATCTCTTTTTAAAAAAAAAAAAATCAGTTATTTTCTTTTGCCTCCTTTCACACAATTGTTGCAGTCCTTTTGCAACAAAATGATGAGGGGTTTGAGCAACCTATTTCTTTCTTCAACAAGTCTCTATGGGTTGTTCAATTAAATTATGATATGATTGAGAAACAAGCATATTCTTTAGTACAGGTTAAGAAAATCAGAACATATTTGTCAGGTGTCAAAGTAATTTCATGCATGCCTAATGTTGTTGTTAAGGACATTTTCATCCAATAAGAAGTTATAGGTAGGAGATACAGATGGATCAATAGGATCCAAGAATTCAACATTGATGCAGTCTAGCTATGTTAATGGAATAATTAAACTTGGAAGAAAATTAGATTAACAAGGCTTATTATATTGATGTCTCCCATATCTATGACATGCAAACAAGTGGTTGGTATAGACACATAGTACATTACTTGTAGAAGTTGTCATGTCCTAAGAGAATGAGTGATAATGAAAAGAGAACGTGAAAGTTCCAAGCAATTAAGTATGTAATTGTTGATAATGACCTATGTTGGAGGAGTCCTGATGGAGTTTTGTTAAAGTGTGTTGATAGCAAAAGGGCCTTAGAACTCTTTTCTGATATGCATAATGGTGTATGTGGTGGCCACTACATTTCTAAAACAACTACTCATAAAATCTTAAGAGTAGTATTTTGGTGGCCCACCTTGCTCAAAGATGCTAATAAATTGGTCAAGCATGTGATGCATACTAGATATTCATAGGTAAATTGAACTTGTCAAGGAATTTACCTCTTAAACCAATTGCAGTCCAAGCTCCATTCCAACAATGGGGGATAGATTTCATTGGAGAAATCAAGTGGAGGACACTCTTGGATACTTGTGGCTACTAATTATTTCACAAAGTGGGTTGAGGAAATCCCCACAAAGAAAACCACAAGTAAGGTAGTGATTAATTTCTTGTTGAATAACATCTTAATTAGATTTGGATTACCATAGAAAATCATCTCTAATAATTCTATGTGCTTTAGATCTGATGAATTCAAAATTTTCTATGATAAGTATGGAATTTAGATATCTTACTCTCCCCCATATCACTCTGAGGGAAATGGACAAGCATATTCAAGCAATAAAATCTTGATGAAATTTGTTAAGAGAGTGATAGAGAAGAACAATACAGATTGGGACTCCAAATTGAAGTTGGCTCTTTAGGAAAAAAAATTAATAGTCAAGAAGGCAACTAGACGTTCTCTTTTTTGTTTGGTATATGGCATTGATGCAAGGTTACCAAAAAATAACCTTATGAAGATGTACAAGTTTGTTCAAGAGTATGATGACATTTGTGATGAAATTCAAGAAAGAATAAATATCTTGACTGAATTGGATAAGACAAGAAGAGAGGTACAATAGAAAAATGCAAAATTATAGTCACAGGTCAAGCATTTGCATGACAAGAAGGCCTCTCCAAGAAAATTTGGAGTAGGAAGTATAGTATTGATGTAGAATGCTAGATCTCAAGATAAGGGCAAGCATGAAAAATTTGAAGCTTTATGGGTAGGCCATTATCTAGTGAGTAATACTCATGCAGAAGATTCATACTTCTTACAAAGTCTGATAGGTGAATTTATGAAGTTGCTAGTACATGAACAATTCTTGTAAACATACTTTTCTTAAGTTATGATTTTATTCCATGTACATTTTATTTTATTTCTATATGTTGACATCAACATATATAGGTCTACTTTTCTTTTTTTTTGGTTTGGTTGGTCTACTTGGTATGATTATGTCCCGGTTTCTATTGTTCTCTATGCTTTGTTTGCTTCACTAAGAGATTTTGGGATCTCGCTTTGTTCATGTTGAACAAATGTCCACAACTAGAGCCACTAATATAACCCTTCAAATTTCTATGGTTCCCTAATATTCATATCATATTTCCTAAGTTCATTTGTTCTCTCCATGGTTAGGGTTTATGCTACAATGTTTAGGGTTTATCAACCTTTCATAGAAAAACCTTAACTCTTTGTGCCTTCAATAATTTTTTTCTATTTGTAATTTACCTATTGTAGTCAATCTTTGGTCATCTAAGTTATCACTTGATTCATTAATTTCATTAGTTGACCATCCCCTAATGCCTAATGCTACTAATGTGTCCCACTGCATGAAATTTCTTTTATTATGGTTTGAAGTTTGGCTTAGGCCTTAGGTTTTATAAAATATTTATTAACTCATGTTACCTCTAGGTGGCCCCTTTTTCAAAACAACTTATTCAACATGTGTGCAAATAAAAATCACTTAACTTGCTCCATCTCAAGCTCTTTATGCATCACACTTTGCTTCCTATTTGTTGGGTTCCTAATCATGATATGTGATTCCTTTGCATCATGTGTCTCCAATGCATCACATTTGTGTTAAAACCAACTCAACCATTTTGCATGATGTGTGACTCCCTTTGCTAATCCTTCACATCACACAATGCCTTCGCATCGTAGTTTCATCTTTTCCCACCTACCTCCTAAAAGCGATGTGCAATAGCTCCTTCATTCCATTGATGCACTCCAATACATCACATTTTGTATCCCTTATTGCTTAACACTTTGTGTGATATGCACTATCACATAGCTTCCTTGAATCACACAAATGATGTTTTCACCTCAACATCAAAATGTGATATGTGATGGTCATGAAGAAATAAAGAGATGAAGAAAGAATACATTGAGAGGATATTTTGTATAGGTGTCACCTCCTCATTGTATCGTAGTACTCCTTTGTGTCATGGATTTCATTTAATGAAGGATGAAATAAAGAGTGATATGTGATGAAAGTATTTTAAATGATTCATTGCATCACATCAGTGCATCACGGTTATGAACCAAAATTATAAAAGGCTAAAAGTGATGTGCAATGGAAGGAAGAGATATGCTCCAAAATATTCCTTCCATTGCGAGAAGCCTTCACATCACTATTTCATCTCATCAGTCCTAGGATCCATTTGCAATGTGTGATGGCTTAAGTTTCTTTGCATCACACCAACTCTAAACATCGTATTTTTAGTTAATTCATCCAGAGACTAAAAGGTGATATGAAATGGCTCCCAAAATGAACATAACAGTGGGTAGGTATTTGTCAATTCCATGGTTCATCACATCATGACTTCATGATTGAGATCTTTAAATAAAAAATTGATGTGTGAAGTACTTGTGATAACCATCAATCTTGTTTTAAAACAATTAGATAAATGGTTAGAATTCAAATTTGAATGATTATTTGATAGGAGCATCCTTTTCGCTTGTGCAAGTTGTCTTTTTCCATTAATGGAATATCTGCTCAATTCCAAGGACCATAAAGGATTGAATTGCGTAATTTTTCATCATTTCAACAAAGAGTTTGAAGACAAAGATGCTAGTGGAATCAAAGGAGAGAAAAATTCAAAGAGTAGAAATAGTTAGGGTTTCTCGAGTGAGTTTAGTTTTTTCTTTTTGTGCATGACTTTTTAGTAAAAGGGAAAATTGAAAAGGGAATTTCTAGTGAATTAGGGGTTTCTAAATTAGAGTTTTTCACTACAATTTGGTGCATTGTATTTTCAAAGAAAATTCAGTAGGCCCTAAATCAATTGGGAGGATTTCTATAGGGTTTTCTTGCTTGATTTTTAGTTGAATAATTTATATAATTTTGCTAAATTAGTGAGTAATTTAGAACCCTGGTATTAAAGCCAGAGTTGTGAAACCATATTTCTATATATAATTGTAAAATGAGTCAATCTGACGAGCCTTCTAAGGAAAAATCTAAGGCCAAAATAACTAAAGCCAAAGTAGAAAAGCCTAAACCAAAGGTCTCAAAGACTAAATCAAAAAATAAAGGTGTCAAGAGGGATTATGCTTAGTTCATGGAGGATGGATTTTAGAGCTTTTCTCTAGATCCAAGTTATTTGGAAAGAGGGATACTAGAGAGGAAATTCTCACAAACCACATGCAGGATTGGGCTAGAGGAATTGGTGAGGTTATGTTGCCACAGAGTGGTTGGGAATTGTTTTTGTATGCATACAGATGTAGATTTTCTCCTCATCCAACATGTAATTTGTGGAATTGTGACCATAGGAAGCTCATTTTCCTGAATGTCTTTGTAGAAATGGACATGATTAAAGAAATACCCAAATGTTATAATCCTGAAGAAAGAACTATTAAAAGTGTGAAAGGAGCTCCACTACTAGATATCACCAAAAGTCAAATTGTGGAAGTTTTTGGGCCAAACCCTTCTGCCATTATTGCCATTCATTTTTATTCCTTGTATCAAGAATATGAATGGGAAAAATATGGTTACAAATACCATATTTTTCCAAGACATAGGAGAAGAAATTTGGAGAAGAAAGATGTATGCTCTACCCCATAAGAAGTTGAACCTTTTTGTTGTGATAAATTTGAAGACTACTTCAAAAACACTTTCTATGGTGTATGTCAGGTTCTTGGAAGGAAGTATGATCCTAAAATGCATGTTCCTTAAATTTTCTAGCCATGAATATTCAAAATAAGAATTCAAATAGGGGTTTTGACTATGCTACCTATCTTGCTAATGAAATCCACAAGCAGTTAGTGGAATTGAAAGAAACAAATTTTTATTGTTTCCAAATTATTCTTTGCTTATGTACATGCTGCTCTAGATTGGTTGGAAGGCCTCAAAGATCTTCATGAAACTATGGATGAGAGATGAATAGGGACATGAATTTCCGGTGTAGATGTGGACTCACATATGGGACCGAAATTTCCTTGAGTTGAATTACATTACCTTTTGTGATGGGTTAAAGATGGAAATCTTGGATAATATAGGTTTGAGACCCATGTATAGAATTTCTAAGAGCATTAAGGAAATTCTCAGGCCCTTGGAATTCAAGGAGAACATAAAATTGGACTAAAATTAGGGAGATTGGTACCTCCACTCCCACTGTACTATGATTAGAGTTTATGGGGCTTTGGTGCAACCTCATTGTTTTCCAATATATTTTTTAGATAGGTTATATTTTATGAAGATTATGTGGCAAGTGGATGCCATGGATAAAGAGAATTTCAAGGTTTCAAAAAATGGATCTTTTATCCCTGCTCAATTTTCTTACTCTCATTTTAGAGTCACCTCAAATGAGGGACCTGATAATTTTTCCTCTATGTTGAGTAATTAAATAATGAAGGCAAAGAAAGTAAGAAGCTATGACCATGAGGGCTTCATTGACAGAAAAAGAAAGAATGTAAATAGGTCTTGTTTCTACCACCATTTATTGTATACTAAAGATGTGATAAGAAATTTTCCATCAGATGCTATGGTAGAGGAGAGAAAAAATCAATGGATTCACATTGTTAATATTGAAGAGAAAAGGGTAAAGGTCGGCCCATTGTACACCACCCCATATGCCCAAATTGAGGACCCTTTCAAAAGGGATATGGTAATGTTAGATGCTCTTAAGAAATGGACCTTTCATGATAAGAAGAAACAAGCTGAGGAGGCTGCAATAATTTCCAATAAGGAGAAAGAAGTTAAAACCAGGATCCAACAAGCTCAATAATCTGCTAAAGACCCCTCAATTCAGCCTATGGAAATTGAAGAAGCACATATTTTCAACCCACTTGTTGACTATGCCAAGACAAAAGGGGTAGGAGATACAATGGAGGAACAATCTATAGAGCATGTACCTAATGAAGAGGAAGTGCAACAAATATTCCCCTTCCCTATTGTTAATGATGGCATAGATTCCCCTATTCCTAAAGAAGAAAACACTACAATTGTCTATGTTGGCAATGTTGATGATGAAGATGTCTAGTTCAAGGAATGCAAATAATTCATGGATGATGAATCCTTTGTTAAAACAAAGGAATTTAAAGAATATTTTATTCAAGTAAAGATTAAGGACATCAAGGACATAATTGAGAAAGTGAAGGCGGGAGTTGACCCTTCACTACATGAAGAGGTTGCAAAACAACAACAAGAAAAGATAATGCAAGAAATTGCTCCAATAACTCTTGTTGATGGCAATAGATTGGTCAAAATAAGTGGAATTATTCTATTATCAAGGTGGGATCTTACTTTTGTCATTTCCTTAGACACAATAATAAATGATCTTGAAGCTTTCATATCAAATGAACAATATGACAATAAGGTATTTGGATTTGGATTTATCCCCAGACTACACACTCTAGCAATTTGTTCAATGGAACCAAATATAAGGAAGCCAAAAGTTATCATATTAGTGGGGGACATCATTGGAGATGTTGTGGTCAAGAGAGCTTCAAATATTACTCCAACACATGCATAAAAACTCACTATACATGTTGTCATGCTAAGTGAAGATACGGTTGTATTATAACAAGAAAAGTATGATGTATTATTGGATAAGAATAATAGGTTGTTGGATGAATACAATAAATTGAAAGAAACCACTACATCTCAAGGAAATTAAGCATAAAAGGCCCTACCACCTCCCACTTCCACACCAAAAATTCTCTACACAAGACAGAGAGACATTGTCTCTCAGAATTCAAAGGTTAATAGAAGAGTTGAAGATAGCTAGAGAGAATGAAGCAAAAGCTAAAGAGAAAGCTAGAAAAGCTATGACAAATGTTATAGATGATATTTTAGGCCACAAAATTTCATGTATTCTTCATAAATTGTGTATTACCAAAAATTGTATACCCTTGGAAAAAGAGAGATTTTTGCAATAAAACTAAATCCTGCTTTAGGCATCTTCCATCAATCACCCCTTAAAATTGCATTTATAGGCCCCTAATACTCATAATTTTGGACTTTGAGGCTTAATTCATTCATAAAACCACTTAAATCCTGACAAATATCACTAAAACCACTCAAATTTTGTGAAACCCACCAAAAATATCCCTGGTGGAACTAAGTCACCCAAGGTGGCGACTTAGTCCCTTTTGGGGTATTTTCCACTTGTGAGCGGGAATTTCATTAATTTAATTCAATTTTTCAATGGATGTTGACCTCTTAGGTCTAAATAATGGGAAAATTAGGTGTTGATGCTTATAAATACACATTTTAAGTCATTTTTCACATCTCCTAGTCATTTCTACAAAGCAAAAATCAAAAGTCAAGAGAAAAAGTGTCTTACACAAGAAGATTCAATAGCATTTTGCAGCAAAGTTGAAGGTTTAGGGGAGAAAACTATGGTTTTTGTAGGTCTACAAGATCACTTCTTCTTCAATATCTCACATTGCAAAGGATTGATCATGGATGCCTATGGTGAATCATGCATAAATCTAGTTTGAGGAGATGCAACTAGCCATCAAATCACACCTAATGACTTGTTTTTGAAGTGATTCCATCTTCCATGTTCTTATCTTCAGACTTAAGGTTTGCATCACATTCTACATATCATTTATACTCATTTGAAGAGTTATAGGGTTTCTTGCATTGAAGTCTTGCATCTCTCAAGTGCCATTCATTCACCTCATTCAAGCACATTAGAATAGGGTTTTATCTCATTTTTCAGCCTTTCCTAGTCTTAGACACAATTAAGGCTAGGGTTTACGTAGATTTTATTTTGTACAAAGTTTGAATACCAACTAGGGGTTTGACCAAGGAAAACCCCCCATTAGAAACCAATTTATATTCTATTTTGTAGGGTTTTTGAATTATTTGAATCTGAATTTCTGTCAAAGAGCAAAGTGCAAGTTGTGGGATTTCGTTTCCGCTTTCGGATTTGCAGAAAATCCAAAGTGGACTAAGTCACCCATAGGGGAAACTTAGTCCCACTGCACTAATTTTTTGGATTTTTTTACAGATCCCAACACCCTTTTGGCATAAACAAATTTCTGGGCAGATTCCCTATTCTGGGACTAAGTCGCCCAGATTGGCCTAAGTGTCCTACTTGCCTCAAAAGTCAGAATTTCTAGAATTTCAGTGGTTCTTACAACCTTCAATCTGTTCTTCTTCAATTTCTAGGTGCATTGTTCCTATTTTACATCTTCATTTGTTCATTTATTACATTGCTTTAGTTCTTCTACATATCACACTGTGTTTTCAAACAAGCTAATTTTCTTAGATTTTACATCAATAAATAATTTCAATTTTAGATCAAATCATTAGGAAATCTTAATTTGGAATAATACATCTCATTAACATTATTCTTGAGTGTAAACCCTTGCATTTTGGTCCCCCATCCAATCCCCTTTCTCCTTTTAGGTGAAAAACCCTAGGAGGAGCAAAGTATTGCGAGGGGCAAACCAAAATCATTGTTTAAATTTTGTTGAACATGTATCTTGTTGAAAATTCTTCCTTTCTAATTTTAAAGTGCATCCTAGGGTCTTCAATTGCATTAGTGAAAAAGCTCATTATTGCTTGCATCATTGCATCTCATTTCATAACATAATAGTGAAATTCTACATTTACAGTCTAGATTTGCATTACACAGTCTTAAAGACATTTATATTCATTAGAAAATTCAGAAAAAATTCAAAAATAACCCTAATTGGACTAATTCGCCACCTTGGGAGACTTAGTCCCATTGCCAATTTTGTATTTATGTTTTCTACATTATGTTTTCCATTTCTGAAATTCCTATTAGATTCAGTCCTTACTCTATTTATGTACAGTGATTTACTATTCTACTTGAATCATTGGCATTTATACTATTTACTTTAATGGAAATCATAGATAGCATTATGTTTTTACAATGTTCACTTTCATCATTCATTCCTAGCTCCTTTAGATCAAATGCATCCAAAAAAGAAAGCAAAAAATTCACAACAATGCATGAACCAATTAAAACAATGCTTCATTTTAGGACAACCCTATCGTCCAAACCTCTTAGTAGTGATGACCTAGATAGATTAGATGAAACCTTTCAAGGTTTCCTCTCACTAAGTTCATCCACTAAGACTTGTGATGACAAACCTAAAAAATTTAGTGACAATCTCTCTCCCAAGCCTTTTAGTTACGATGATTTGTGTATGTTAGATGAAGCCCTTGCGGCTTTCATCTCACACAAGCCATCCACAAAGATTTGTTGTGAGAAAAAATTGACAAAATACATTAATGTTATTCAACCTCAACTTTTTCTCTACCCACCTTCACATCAACCTCAACCTCCAC
This sequence comes from Sequoia sempervirens, assembly GCA_007258455.2. Taxonomy (NCBI): domain Eukaryota; kingdom Viridiplantae; phylum Streptophyta; class Pinopsida; order Cupressales; family Cupressaceae; genus Sequoia; species Sequoia sempervirens. Next base: position 274,454,223 of record VDFB02000003.1, on the reverse strand, counting down.
CTAAACCTAAGTTTACCCTTTATCCACCACAACATGATGATGTTGCATGCACACACTACACTAGAAACAATCCCTAACCTCAAGAACCTCCTCCAACATCCTTACCTTTACCAAATTCTATTTTACCTAGTGCTCCTCACCTAAAATCACACCTTAGGGAGTATGATCTTATTGAACAACTTAAGAATACCCCCACCAATATATCCCTTTGGGACCTTCTTCAAAATTCACCCAATTATCATTCAATGCTTCAAACAACCTTACAACAACTAGTCGTTCCTCCTGGTACAACTACAAGTGATGTGGTAGCTCTTGTAGAGGGAATGAATACATTTAATGTAGACATTACCTTTCATTAGCATGAGCTTCCTCCATTAGAATTAAGGAGACAAAATGAGGCTTTTATGACCATTTCCCAATATAACACAATAGGTATTAAGCGAACCCTCGTTGATAATGGCTCTGCCCTCAATGTGTGCAGTGTGAAAATTATTGATTGATTACGTGTGGATAAATCACAAATTATGCCTGATTCCCTATCCATTAGAGGATTTGATAACACAACCAAACAACCGCTCAATATAATCACTTTACCTATAACAGTCGGTGTGTTTACCTTGAAAAATCCTATTCATATCATGCCCTATGATCTTGCATATAACCTTCTCTTGGGTAGGCCATGGATTCATGAGATGCATGTGGTCCCTTCAACTCTTCATCGCATAATGAAGTGCATCTATAAAAAAAAGGTATTTCAAGTTGTGAAAGACCCCAAACCTGAGAGTTGTTTGCAACTTGAAAAAGGAACTACAAGTCCCTAGAAAACTTTAATCCCAACCTCTCATATTGACCCTCTTCAGACTAATAAACAAGAAACTGAATCTGTGTCTAAATTGCTTGATGATGATTGGGGAACATTGGAATTTACTCCTTCATTCATGGATGAATACATAATTACCCACAAGGAGATAGACAAACAAGAGCAACTAACAATTATGTCCACTCAAAATTCACAAGAATATTCCCCTTCTCCTATCTCACCTCCTTTGAATAAGAGCACATCTTACACAACAAAATTTGATGAGATAGATTATCAGCAACCTCCCAATCCCAAGGAAATGGAAAAACTTTATGGACGTGGTTACGAGCTTGTGAAACAATTGGGGTACAATGGTAAAGGATGTGGAAAACATAAACAAGACATTCATGTCCCTATTGAACCTAATACGCAAGACATAAAGACTAGTTTAGGGTATTCCTTTTCTAAGACAACAAAAGCAACTCAACAGCCCTTATTAAATATCAATACCATCACATGTAAACCCAGAACTACGCTTGTGCTCAAACATCCTGAATTCCTTGATCTAAACTCTCCACCCTCTTGGGAGTATGTTGCAAGTGATGAAGATTTGAAACAAATGTTAGGTTCCATTGATAAAACATCTTCCTCTAAACACAATGCTACCTATGCCATGATCAATTCCAAGCCACAAAATACTGATGATCCTAAGAAAACCATGGAACCATACGATCCTAAGTTTCCTCCATCGAATGCACTCCCTCTAGGAGATATAGCTAATATACCAATGGACATCAATGATACAGAAAAGGTCATTAAGATTGGGAAGTGCCTTGATGATGATGAACAAGAAGATACTACGCTTTTACTCCATGATTTTCCTAAAAAAAATTCTTGGAAATATTTTGATATGCCAGGTATAGACCCAAAAATTGTCACACATAAAATTGTTCGTGCAAATGATACTAAGCCTATTCGATAGAAGATATGCAAAATGAATCCTAAGATAGATTTGCTTGTTAAAGGGGAGCTTGAAAAACTCCTTGATGTAGGCTTTATTCATTCTATTGATTATTCTCCTTGGATCTCAAATATTGTCATAGTTGCTAAACTTGATAATCGTAGTAGGATATGTATGGATTTTTCTGATTTGAATAAAGCATTCTTAAAAGATATTTTCCACTTCCTAATATTGACATGATCATGGATTCAACTGCTGGACATGCTTTGTTGTCATTCATGGATGGATTTTCTGGTTATAATCAAATCTTCATTAACCCACAAGATTAATACAAGACAACATTCACAACTATTTCGGGAACGTTTTGTTGGGTTATGATTCATTTTGGGCTAAAGAATGTACGTGCAACGTATCAAAGAGAAATGACATTGATATTTCATGATTACATACATAAAATATTGGAAGACTATGTTGATGACATCCTCACCAAATCCTTACAATGACAAGACGATGTGACTGTCCTTCACAAGATCTTTGAATGAATGTGTCAATACAACATGAGACTCAATCTAAAAAAGTGTGTCTTTGGAGTAGATAGTGGAAATTTTTTTGGGTTTATTATATCTCACAGAGGCATCAAAGTAGATACAAAGAAAATTGATGATATCATTAACATTGCACCTCCTCGTAATATTTCTCAATTACGCATGCTACAAGGATGAATACAAGCTATCTGTTGCTTTGTCACTTCTTTAGCTGATAGGACTTTACCTTTCACACATCTCCTTAAGAAGGATGTTCCCTTTGATTGGAATGAGGATTGTAAACAATCCTTTGAGATTTTGAAGGAATACCTTGTTAGTCCACCTGTTTTACAACCTATAATTCCAAACAAACCATTCATACTTTACATTGTCACATATACTCATGCTCTTGCAGCATTGTTGGCTCAGACAGATGATAATGAAAAAGAACATCATTTTTATTACATTAGTTGCACTCTAATCAATTATGAAACCCGATATATGCCTATCAAAAATCAATGTTTAACTCTTGTATTTGCTACTAGTAAATTGTGACATTATTTACTACATGTAGAAATACAAATCATGACAAAATTTGATCCTCACAAACATCTTTTCAATAAAATAGACTTATCAGGATGTTTAGCTAAATGGGTTATGATGTTAATTGAGTTTGACCTTAAGTTTATTTTGAAAAAAGAAATTAAACGACAAGCCTTGACCGACCATTTAGCTGATGCTCCTCCTCTAGCGTTACCTGGTAATGATCTTTTCTTGATGACAGTGTATTCACAACAAGTGTTTCTACATGGAAATTATATTTCGATGGATCTAAATGTAGAATAGGTTCTGGTGCTGGCATAATCTTAATTCCTCCTGAAGGAAAACCTATTCCCTTGTCATATCATTTAAATTTCCTATGTACAAATAACACTGCTGAATATGAGGCCTTAATTGCTAGAATACGTGTTGCTTTAATTATGGGAATTACTAACATCAGGATCTTTGGTGACTCACAATTAGTAATCAAACAAATCAATGGTGACTATCAAGCTAAACATGATAAATTATCCAAATATAAAGATCTCACATTGTCGTTGTTGATGAAATTTCACTCCTTCACCATTGATAAGATCTCGTGAAAAGACAATCGACATGCAGACGCAATGGCTAGTGTCGCTTCTCTTATATCCCCCTCCAACCCTTCACAAGATATCATATTCACTATTCATCCCATCATGAAACCTTCTATCACTAATCTTGATATCTCCACATTAGTTACAACCAAAAATGATTTGAGTGAATGGTATGATGTTATTTATAACTATATAAAAGATGGTACCCTTCCCAAACCTGTCGCAAGTAACACCCATGCTCACCTCAGAAAATTAGCCACCAAGTACATAATCCTTGCCAATGTGTTATATTGACACTCCTTTGATGGTATTTTACTCATATGCCTTAAGGATTCTAAAATTAATATGGCACTTGAGCAGGCTCATGTTGGAAGTTGTGGTTGTCATTTTGGTGCAAAGACCCTAGCGCATAAACTTCTTTGTGTAGGTATTGTAGACACGTCAAATTGACATAATGCATTCAACTAGGTCATATTCATCCATTCAGCGAATAAATCAAGTTCATTTATCAATCTCCTAAAGTCATCAGTTTAAATCAAATAAATCAAACTTGATCCTATCATCTCTTTGATTAAATAAATCAATCATTTATTTAATTAAATCTCATATCATCATTCATCTCCCTTTGACTTGATTTAAATTCCTAAATCAAGTCAAAGTGGTCAAATCAGCCTAATCATCATTAATTTAACCTAATCCTGATCTAATGCTAATCTCATCCCACTTGCATTCTCTAGATTTGGCCACTTGCACATGAAATTACATTTATTTGAATTATCAAAATATTTATTTTCAACTTGGCATAAAGGAAGAATATTCTCCAAGTTTGAATCTCCCCCCAAGTGGACATGTACACCAAACAGAGCATTTATGAGGCCTTACATGTCTCTTACATGTCCCCTTCCAAAGTCAAACTCAGCATTCATTGCACAAATTTGAATTCAAATTTTCCCTCTCATGGGCACTCTTCCCAAATCTTGCACATGCATCAACCACTCACATGATGACAAGTGTCCTCAACTCATTGGCTTGTTTTTGATCCCACATTGGTCCCTCTTCAACACTTGCCATTTTGAAAATCTTTAAATAGGTGCATCATCCTCAAGCAAATCCTCCACAATCTCTCGCAAGGTCACTCTCTTCATTTGAGATTTGATCTTGTCTACTTAGCATCTCCATATCAATAGCAATTTCATCATCTTAAGCTTATCGATCAAGGGTTGGGAAAGGCTCACTAGCACATGTGACACCAATCCACTATGAGATAGAGTTGGATCATGTCTTTCATATTCATTCTTTAGTTTCTATTGTTCCATTTTATTGCATGATTGATATGTTTCATTATTTCATAGGGATGTTAAAATGTTGTTTTGTTTTAAACTAACCATTTGCAGATTTTAGCATCCACAGGTTATTACTGGAAAAATATGGAGAAAGACTGTTATGCATATGTTAAGTGATGTTATAAATGTCAAAAACATAGTCATTTATTTCATGCTCTTGCTTCTGAGCTCCATGCCCAAATACCTATTTGGCCATTCTCAGTATGGGGGCTAGATATAATTGGAAAAATCTCCTCGCCCTCTTCTGGTGGACATATGTTTATCATAACTACCACTAATTATTTCATGAAATGGGTCGAGGCCATTCCTCTTTGATCTATGACAACTAAGGTAATTTGTTGCTTCATCCTTGAGCACATAATCACTCATTTTGGCCTTCCTTCCGCATTAGTCTTTGATAATGGCACACCATTTAAGAATAATGATGTGAAGAATTTCTTGGAGACTCTCAATAGTCAACACCATTTTTCAACACCTTACTACCCACAATCCAATGGTCAAGTAGAGTCAGCTAATAAAGTCCTTGAACAAATTTTAAAGAAAACTGTTAACACCAATAATAAGGATTGGCACACACAATTGCATTGTGCACTTTGGGCTTATCATACAAGTGTTTTTTCTTCCACCGGCTCAACACCTTATAACCTCGTTTATGGTATGAAGGAAATCATTCCTTTGCAGTTAGAAATCCCAACATTACAAATTGCTCTCTAAGGTTTGATTGACAATAACACTTATAGGACTGAACGATTACATCAACTTGAAATGCTTGATCAACAGCACATTAACGCTCTTGAGCATCTTCAAGCGTATTACAAAAGGAAAAAACATTATTACAATCTCAATGTTATCCCTCACACATTTTACAAGGGTGACTTAGTTCTATTTGCAAATCAGCATAATGTCAACGCCTACCCTAATGAATGTGGAAAATTCAGTCCTAATTGGTTAGGACCTTATGTTGTTGACAAAAGTTATGGGTCAGATGCGTATGTCTTAATGGAACTAAATGGAACACCCCTCAAAGAACCAATCAATGTCACGCATTTGCATCGGTATTATGTTTAATCCCTTTTGAATAGTATGAAATATAAAGTGATGTTGATAAATTTTACAGGACTCTTCCCTTATACACTTTCACATTGCTTCATTTTTGACAATTCTCTTGCAGGCTTGTCTTGAACACTAAAGTGATTCTTTGTAATTCTTTTCATTTTCATGATATTCAATTTAATCTTATGTGTTGTGTTACATTTTATTTTGTCATAACATACTTAATCATTATATTGTATCTAACATAAAATTGCAAATATGTTTTAATTAGATCACATACAAATTGTTAAATCATGGAGACATTAATTAATGTAATCTTGCCAAGGTCACTTAATTAATCACATTGCCATTTAACATTCAATCACATTTAGAAAAATCATAATACATAATTTTTTTTCTATATATACATATCTTCCAAAAAAATCTATATACATATCATCATAAGAACCACATCACCAAGGTCTATGAGAACTAGAACACTTAGCATCTAGTGCTCATGATTTGGTACCTACACGTCATGAGATGGTCATGTGTGATCATGATTGTGTTCCACTAAATCTGAATGTGAACTCCAAACCTTGTGCTCGCCCAAGGGCCACATCTCTCTCCTCCCGTAGACACGCTATCTCTCCATATTTGTTGGACTCTACGACGAATTCCCTATGGCCTCTGCCTAATGCAATTGTCTCCTCAAGCTCTCATAAGCTACCTATAGTCTCACAAAAGGTCTAAGTGCCTCTGGCTCCTCCTCCACAATAGGTGGGGGAATGTAGTCAAGTTCCATCTCCTCCTCATCGATGGATTCAGGTATTATCTCTGTAGTAGCCTGATGATAGAACTCTCACTAGTCTCTTGTCACTCTTGCAAGGTAGAAACATCACACAATCAGTAATCATCATCATGATATGTATATATAAAGTGACATTTTAGCTCAAAGTACATGCATAAAATCAAATATCATCACCTATGTCGTCGATTAGATGTGTCACCTCAATTTCATCCTATACTGGGGGCATGGAAGCTGTGCTAGTTGCCCCTCAACTGTGAGTATTGGTGCCAGCTACAGCTACTGCTTGTGACCTTGTCCTATGGATGGGAAAGGAATCTCCCCCCTCATGTCAGTCCTCAACTACTGCCTCATCATCATCACTCAAGGGTGGCTCATCCTCCTTATACTGCTCCTCCTCATCCTCCAAATACTCATCCTCATCCTCCTCTCCCTCCTAATCCTCATAATCTAGATCTGCCTCCTGATCATACTCATCATCAATCACATCAGTAAATATATCGGCAAGTTTGTAGTGTTTCTCCTTGGCCCTATCCTCTTGCTCCTCTCCATCATCTGGTATTGACTCCACATCTCCCACTAGCTCGTCCCTCAGGAATATTGGTGTTGGTCAATTCATTGTACACCACTCTTCATACTCTGCGGTGGCACCAACGTCATTTGTGTCAGCGAATGGTGGTTGGTCATGATTAGAATGATCAATGTCACTCTCAGCTACATGCTTGAGTACGATTTGCATTGTATCACCTAGTTTCTATGCACTCTGCACTGATCTCCTGAAAGAGGATCATGCCCAGGGTGGTGTTTGTACCTGTCCAAACTTCCTCAAGACTTGATCATAGTAGAACGGTCACACTATGTGGTCATGCCAGCCAACCAAAAATATATCCATATACATCCTACTCAACTGTCTGGTATAATCTAGCCACTGTAATGTCAACTGATAAGGCCTCCAAAGGACCTCGTCCTCATCTAGTCAATCAAACTGTACCCTCCAAAAATGCAAATCACCATACTTCCATAGTCATCATAAAGGATACCCGAAACCCCGAGGGTACCCCACTAATGTCACATATGGATAACCAATTGGTCTAGTACATGTAATGTGCTCAAGGCACCAAACTTGTAGAAGTGTGTAGTACACCATACTATCCATATCTCAGTATAAAAACTACCCCAAATCATAATAGAGATGTGCTAGCATACTCCAACCCCATGCATCTATTGTTTGCTGCTCTACCATCCCCCGAATCATGTAGATTAGTCCTCCCTAAAGATGAGAACTTTGGCCATTAGGGACAAGGACTAGTGCTACAATGTGCATCATAATGCGTTGAACCACTGGTGCCCATGAATATAATAACATGGACAAATCAATCCATCTGCTAACTCATGCATCATGAACTAGATCATCTAAACAATATTGTAAATTAGCTCTCTACTCTAGAAAGGTATAGTTTCTGTGGAAATATACTTTCTCTCCTCAAATTAGCACATGAAGAATCTAATGTACATCCTCCAATGTGATCATCATCTCTCTTGTGGGTAGATGAAACGTGCATGTATCTACATTCCATCGCTCACAGAGAGCCATTAGCATGGCATTGTGGTATCTCATGGGAGACATAAGGTATTCCCAATAGATCCCAACAACCTAAAGATGTTCTATCTCCTCTGTTGATAGTGCTACAACTAGATCTCTCAGAAAACTCAGTTGTCTCCCTCCTATCCGCTATCGTCCTTAGGCAGGTACCTTTAAAATTTACACAAATATGATCTAAAATCTTTCATTTTTTATGTTTTTCATCATGCAAGTGTGCTAAAGTTAATCTAGTGTTATTTTCTAAACACCCTAGACACTTTAAACCCCCTTTTGGGACATTCTGCAAAGAAACGAGACACTTTACAAAGAAATAGGACACTTTGCAAAGAAACGGGACACTTTGTGAACAAAAGGGACACTTTGCAAACAAAAGGGACACTTTGTGAAAAAAGGGGACGCTTTGCAAAAAAATTTCCAAGACCCTTAATCAACCAAGATATACCTCAAAATTAATTAAATCATTACAGATTCACACAACGAAGCTTGCAAAATCCACTCACCTCATGTCGATGCTCACTGTGTGCCACCTAGTCTCGAAGATCATCGAATCATGCAGGTGTGTATCCCCGTTTGCTTGGCATCTTCTCCTCTTACTTGTCCCTCTCAAGCTACAAGAAGGTAAAATTAATAGTAAGTGACAAATTACTCCTCTTTACCTCTTTTAATTCATTTTCATTTCTTTTTACTCTTATGCATTAAAATAGGGATGTTTTCCTTTTTCAATTTAATAAAGTACCTCTTCTTCAAAACAACATAAAGGGAGCTAGGGAAATTCATTTTTTATGGTGTTTGATGCATTGGAATCATGATTCCACACCTAACACCATTAATTATCTATCATTATGCGACATAGTACTTGGAAATGTCCTTCAATATGATATCTCAAATTCGACGTGGCTAAATTGCTACCTTGATTCCACCTCTATAAAGCAAGTGGAATCAAGGGGGGAATACATTTAGCCTTGAATTTTCTTTCTAAGAGTTAGGCAAAGAGTATTTTTTATTACTAATGAATGTGTGTTGCAGGATGCGGTTTCCTAATGTTGTGCTTTTGTAGATAACTACACTGGGGGCTTCATTCTCCCACCTTTTGAATGAGTATCCTTTATGTAATAAAGTGCACTATTTAGAATACTTTAGCTTGCATATGCATGTAGAGTCATATGGGTGCTAAAGTGGGGGCTTAATGTATTGCCAAACATTGTATACTCTTAGAGAAAGAGACAATTTTGTGGTAAAACTAAGTCCTGATTTAGGCATCTTCCATCAATCACCCCTTAAAATTGCATTTATAGGCCCCTAATACTCATAATTTTGGACTTTGAGGCTTAATTCATTCATAAAACCACTTAAATCCTGACAAATATCACTAAAACCACTCAAATTTTATGAAACCCACCAAAACTATCCCTGGTGGAACTAAGTCACCCAAGGTGGCGACTTAGTCCCTTTTGGGGTATTTTCCACTTGTGAGTGGGAATTTCATTAATTTAATTCAATTTTTCAATGGATGTTGACCTCTTAGGTCTAAATAATGGGAAAATTAGGTGTTGATGCTTATAAATACACATTTTAAGTCATTTTTCACATCTCCCAGTCATTTCTACAAAGCAAAAATCAAAAGTCAAGAGAAAAAGTGTCTTACACAAGAAGATTCAATAGCATTTTGCAGCAAAGTTGAAGGTTTAGGGGAAAAAACTAGGGTTTTTGTAGGTCTACAAGCTCACTTATTATTCAATATCTCACATTGCAAAGGATTGATCATGGATGCCTATGGTGAATCATGGAGAAATCTAGTTTGAGGAGATGCAACTAACCATCAAATCACACCTAATGACTTGTTTTTGAAGTGATTCCATCTTCCATATTGTTCTTATCTTTAGACTTAAGGTTTGCATCACATTCTACATATCATTTATACTCATTTGAAGAGTTGTAAGGTTTCTTGCATTGAAATCTTGCATCTCTCAAGTGCCATTCATTCACCTCATTCTAGCACGTTAGAATAGGGTTTATCTCATTTTTAGCCTTTCTTAGTCTTAGACACAATTAAGGAAAGAAGATTTGTTGGTTGGGTAGGTGACCAATACGCTGGAGGGCCCCCCACCAGCTGGGGCCCGAGGGCCCCCACCAATAGGCCAGGGCCGGCCAAGTTCCCCAACCACCCACTTTCCACCTTTAACCTTGGCCCGGAGGGGAGGGATCCCCCAAAGGGAGCCTTTCCTAGTCTTAGACACAATTAAGGCTAGGGTTTATGCAAATTTTATTTTCTACAAATTTGAATACCAACTAGGGGTTTGACCAAGGTAAAACCCCCATTAGAAACCAATTTATCTTCTATTTTGTAGGGTTTTTCAAAGATTCAGATTCAGATTTCCATCAAAGAGCAAAGTACAGATTGTGGGCTTTCATTTCCACTTTCGGATTTGTAGAAAATAAAAAGTGGAATAAGTCACCCATAGGGGCAACATAGTCCCACTACACTACTTTTTCAAAAAAAATTATAGATCCCGACACCCTTTTGGAAAAAAAAATTCTAGGCAAATTCCCTGTTCTGGGACTGTGGCCCAGATTGGCCTAAGTGTCCCAGTTGCCTCAAAAGTCAGAATTTCTAGAATTTCAATGGATCCTGCAACCTATAATCTATTCTTCTTCAATTTTCAAGTACATTTTTCCTATTTTACATCTTCATTTGTTCATTTATTGCATTGGTTTAGTTCTTTTTCATATCACACTATGTTTTCAAACAAGCTAGTTTTCTTATATTTTACATCATTAAATTATTTCAATTTCAGATCAGAGCATTAGGACATCTTAATTTGGCATAATACATCTCATTAACATTATTCTTGAGTGTAAACCCTTGCATTTTGGTCCCCCATCCAATCCCCTTTCTCCTTTTAGGTGAAAAACCCTAGGAGGAGCAAAGTATTGTGAGGGGCAAACCAAAATAATTATTTAATTCCAGGGAGATAAAGAAAGGATAAATAATTAAATAAATATAACATTTATTTAATTATAGAGAGAAAAGGTTAATGAATTAAATAATTGAAATAATTATTTAATTATAGAAGAAGAGGGAAAAACTAACTTTTGAATTAAAATAATATTTAATTCAAAAGTGGGGGAAAATGGACAAAATATTAAATAATTAAAAATAATTATTTAATATTGGAGGGAAAGTGGGGAATAATTAAATAAATAATATTTATTTAATTATTAGAAGAAGAGGGAAAAGCTAACTTTTGAATTAAAATAATATTTAATTCAAAAGTTGGGAAAAAAAAGGACCATTCAATCTAAATGCTTAATAAAAGTCTAGAAAAGTTTGAAAGTGATTTGCAACACTTTACAACACCTTTACAAGACATGTATTGTGAGGAGAAAAGTATTATTAGGGTTAGCAAGGTTTATTTTGACTAGTCATTAACCTTTCATGAAAGTATAAGAACAAGCTTAGGATGTCAATGACATGTCTTAAGGTTAACTCACATGTAACATACTTCCTTTCTTCATGATGCAACTTATTGGAAACATATGAATTGGCATAAGGCTTTTCAAATAATCTCTCATACCCTCTTCTAATTTAAAGCAATTGCTCACAGTAATGGTGTAGCAACCGCTTTAAAGTGGGGGCATACATAGACAACATCATTTTGCAAATTTCATGGTGTGTTTTACTTTTTCATGTGGCGTGTCCTCTCCTTGGTGGTGTCATTTGGTTTGATTCCTTCCAAGACTGTACGATCAACTAAAGTGGCCTCATGTGAACAAAGCATCCCATGGATAATGATCTGACAAGGGAATAATGATCAACTGAAGTGGCCTGATGCGAATGAGGAATCCCATGGATAACGATCTAACACCCTAATTTATCCTCTCTTGGAGACATTAGGCACAATGCTCCCTAAGAAGAAGACCTTACATGAACAAAGCAAAATCCCCTTTAACAAAATTTTTACATGACATTCAAAATCATTTTCATTGCAGTGCCTTATCAAAGTTATCTAGAGGATAAATTTCGTATGGTTTGTATAATGGGAATCCAACACACTGGCATGGCTTTCTCATTATACGGTGGGAAGCCGACACACTGGCATGACTTTCTCACTAAACCACTTCTTTGGGACAACTTACCCCACAAATGACCTGATGTTTTGTGGCCCCAAAGTGAATGCATCTTTGATCCTTCTTATTTTTCTAGTTCTTGTCATTGCATGATCATGTATCTTGTCTTGCCACAAATCATTCACCTTCCATGTGTCCTTTCATACTTTTGTTGGATTGACTTAGGATCTTGGATCCTGGGGGCTTGTCCAACCTCCTTTGATCTTTGTCATTCTTTTCCGTCTGCATTGGTACAATTGGACTCCACTTGAATGACTACTTTAGCGATATTTTGAAGCAAGTTCATCCTCTCACTAAAGTAGGGGCTTAATGTGTCACCAAAAAGTGTATACTTTGCTTGATTTGGGAATAATTAATGATAAATTGGACTTAATTTCGCCTTGGTCTAGTGTTGTGAGGTGTTTTACACATCCACATTAGGTCTTGGGCCCTAGAAAAATGAATAAAATACATGTCTTGTAAAGGTGTTGTAAAGTGTTGCAAATCACTTTCACACTTTTCTAGACTTTTATTAAGCATTTAAATCTAATGGTCCTTTTTTTCCCCACTTTTGAATTAAATATTATTTTAATTCAAAAGTTAGCTTTTCCCTCTTCTTCTAATAATTAAATAATTATTTTAAATTATTTAATTATGTATTACCCTTTTCTTCTATAATTAAATAAATATTATTTATTTAATTATTCCCCAATTTCCCTCGAATGTTAAATAATTATTTTTAATTATTTAATATTTTTTTCCTTTTCCCCCACTTTTGAATTAAATATTATTTTAATTCAAAAGTTAGTTTTTCCCTCTTCTTCTATAATTAAATAATTATTTCAATTATTTAATTCATTAACCTTTTCTCTCTATAATTAAATAAATGTTATATTTATTTAATTATTTATCCTTTCTTTATCTCCCCAATTAAATAATTATTTTAATTATTTAATTATCCCTTTCCTCTCCATTAAATAATTGTTTTTAATTATTTAATATTTAACACCCCACCTTTCCTCTATAATTAAATTATTATTTTAATTATTTAATTATTTGTTCCCACCTTTCTTTTGAAATAAATAAAATTAATATTTTATTTATTTCTCCTATGTTGGCCACCTAAATTAAAATATTTTTTATTAAATATTTTTCTCCAATGACCTCTTTTTCTATGCTAATCTTGTCTTCCACCTCAAGTCTTTATCTATCCATGTCTTTCTTCTCTCAATTAACCTCCACCCTTGATTAAGTTATTTTCTAATTTAATCTTGGCCCTTGATCATGATCCTTATTCTTAAATCTCCTCTATAAAAGGAGACCTTTCATCCATCCATTATCCAAGCAATTGATTCATCATTCATTCAAGATAGCATTCAAGCTCAATTCTAGAGCATTCAAGAGCAATAATTTTCATCCATTATTATAGCAATTCAAGATCTATCATCATGGAAAGGTACTAATTCAATTATTTCATGTTCATGTTTCATCTTGTTTCTTCATTTGGTTTAATTACCTAAAAGGGGTTTCACCAAGGCAAACCCCTATTCCATAACATTCAACATTTCTCTTTCTTTCTTTGTGTGTTTGTAGATTTAGGTACTTTGAAGGCTTGGAAATCATTAAAGAATAGGTTGCAAACCTGTTGAAGACAACCTCTTATTTGCAAAGCCAAAATATCAACAAAAAAGTCACTTTCAGGTGCATAGTTCCTATTTTGCATTTATTGTATTTATTTCATCTTTCTACTTATCACAGTGTGTTTTCCAACACTATACATTTTCTAAGTTTTGCATCATAATATCATTCCATTTTCATATTATTGTATTTTTACATCTTAATTAGACATAATTTCAAAAAATTTGAAGACAACCTCTTATTTGCAAATCCAAAATATCAACGAAAAGTCACTTTCAGGTGCATAGTTTTTGTTTTGCATTTATTGTATTTATTTCATCTTTCTGCATATCACAATGTGTTTTCCAGCACTTTACATTTTCTAATTTTTGCATCATAACATCATTCCATTTTTATATTATTGCATTTGTACATCTTAATTAGACATAATTTCATCCCTCTTTACATTAATCTTTAAGTGTTTACATAGATTTTTAACCCTATTCCTTCCCTTTTAGGTGAAAGATCCTAGAAGGATAAGTGTCTAATAGGGTTACCAAAATCTTTGTTTACAAATTGGATAATGTATGGAATGTTTATAAAAAAATCCATGAATCTTATAAGAAACATCCTTAGGTCCAAGAGAATTTTCAAAACACATGGATTAAATGGAGTACAAGGGCACAAGCTTTAAAAGAAATGATGCCAGTTATGGAGAGTAATTGAGAAGCACCCAATAATGTGCCACAGCTAATAAAAGTGGTTGCATTGCTCAAAGAAATTTCTGTTTTCCAAAGAAAGCTTGATATGTAGCTTAAAAATAAGTTGAAAATGTTTAGGATATGGAATATAATGGTATTCCTTAGACTCTCAATGAGGCGGGAGAATTAAAAGGTTTCACTGAATGGAATGATGAGTTTGGGAAAATAATCCCATCATTGTCATATTTATTTACAAGGATGGAAAATCGAAGTTTGCTTAGTTAAATAATTCCTTAGAGGAATTATTTGAAATGGAGATAAATTTGGATTTCTTTGTAAAGGATGCTAGAACCATCATGGATGCAAGGTACAATGCACATAATGCTAAGGTGAAAAAATTATTTGAGGTTCAATGGCCAAGTGAGGAGGAGTATAATGCATGGATTGAAAAGTTTACAGATTAAGCCTATGATACAACAATGCTTAAAATTTGTCTCCTCCTCAAATGAAAAGTTGATGACATAGGATGTTGATGTGGATGGTGTGCTTACTTTATTTTATTTTCTTATTCTTTATGTCTTAAAGTTTTGAAGACATGTGAAGATGATGTAAAAGGTATATTCAGTTAGTTAGACAATTATCTTTTTCAGCATGATGCCTTTTGGAAGGTGGGAATACCTTCTTCAATGTGGGGAATATTTAGTTTTAAAATAACATTTGTCTCCTTCAACGTGCACTTTCCCTGGGATGTGGAGAACATTCTTAAATGGCTTGATGGTGATTGTTTTGGAGATATTCCCTTGTATTAGTTGAGTATTTTACATTTGTAATTGTATATCAAATGAAAATGTGACATTTGTACATGGCCAGATTCTTGTTGCTCTCTTGTTTTTATAAAATGGATTTCGTGGCTATTTGAAGGTTGTTGATTGATCTCTCAAAGAAATTTTTTAACTAAGGACACATAGAATAGAAGTCGAGTTTTGGTCTAAGTTATTGAGTCTTTGTTTTCTGCAATTTTTAAAGTTGTATAACAATGCTAGAATTTGAATAGAAGAATGACATAATTATGAAGCCATTTCTCTCCTATTGTTCTCTTTGCATGAATTATCAATGAAATATGATCAAGGATCCTTAATTTGTTCTTCATTGTTTTTCCAATGAATGTATGATTTTATCATTATTCTAATTCAAATAATTAGTTAAATTACTTTGATGAAAGTATAGGTTTATGCATGTGTGTGTAGGGATTTGATAAGTACCTTTGGTTCAAAATATCTGAGTGCAATGTTGTAATCCAATAATATAAATGCTCAATAATGTTAGGTTTTTAAAGTTGTGATGCATCATGATTTTCATTAAATGCAACTCCATGCCATAAGTGAAGGCACTAATCTAGGATCTATATGTCTGTGTTGCATATCCGTGATCTCTCACAACAAAATACATTCAAAATCATTAAATATTTACTTTGTGTTTGGAAATGTATGTTGAAATGAAGTTCTACCATATTCACATGCTTCAGAATGTTAAATGTTGTAAAGGTTAGCCGGATCCTTGAAGTATTTCATCTATCAAGCAACTTATAGGAGAATATCTTCTATTATTATACAATGTATGAGGTAATTGGGACAAGAGCATCTTAGATCGTATTGTAGGGATCACCCTCCTAGGTTTTATAGAGCCCAAAGTGTAGAGGGAAAGATTTGTAAACTTTCACCTATTCATTCTAGCCAATCCCTCATATAGTTAACCATTAGAAATGGAAACTCCATAGATTATATGTGAGATCAGCTTAGGTATTAAAAAACACCAACACTACCCATGATGGAGATAACTTTATGGATAGCTATTTTTCCCAACTCACTAAAATAAAGAAAAAAAGGTACTATCAAGGACTATACTCAGTAATTTTAAAACCTTCGTCTAAGAGTAGAGAATGTGATAGAAGAAAAATTGAAGGAATTACTTCTAGGATGTTTAAAGGACCACATAAAATATGACATGTGTTTGTTCCAACCACAATCCTTGTCACAAGCAATACTTATGGTAAGACAAGTTGAGGAGAATTTTTTGGCTAGTAGGTGACAAGGTATTGTAAACATAATTAGAAGAATATCTCCTATACATTCATTAACTAAACCTACTAGATTGATTCCTTAGCAAATCAAGGAGAGAGAAAAATGGTTGTGTTTCAATTATGATATAAAGTATAGTCAAGGACATAAATCTAGTGAAAATAAAATGTTCAATATTGAAGGTCCAAGTGAGGAAGAAGAGGAACCAATGTTAGAGGGTGATAGGGAGTTAGATGAGGAGCCACATGATTCCCAACAAATCATTTATTTTCATGCACTCTTAGGTTTTAGTGCCCCATAAACTCTCAAGGTAGTGGGTTTATTAAAGAAGAAAAAAGTAACAATATTGATCAACTCGGGTAGTACTCATAATTTTATCAACAAAAAGTTGTCTACTCATCTATTTTTTTTGTATATCTAGCTCTAGAGTTTCAAGTCTTGATTGTAGATAGTGGTATTATTTTTTTTTCTAGAAAATTACCATAGCATTAAATTATCAATGGGAGATTATCACCTTGATATCCTAATGTATGTTATCTCAATGGTTGTAGCAGATATTGTTTTAGGAGTATAATGGCTTACTACATTGGGAACAATTGTGATGAAATTTTAAGAACTATTCATGAAATTTCAATCAGAAGAAAAGATGGTATAGCTAAGAGGATTGAAGGGAAAGTCCCCACAAATGGTAAGCTCTCATCAAATTTAGAAGTTTCTTGAGAAAGGTGTGATGGATTTGTGGCCCAATTATGTTCATTAGAAGCTTATCAATCTAATGATCCCACCCATCTAGATTTACAAGAATTTATTGATCATCTCTTGATAGTTTTCAAAGGCATGCCTAAATGAATTCCTCCTGAGAGGGATCATGATCATTCCATAAAACTAGTTCTAGGGAGCTATCCATCCAACATTTGGCCTTACAAGTACCCATATATACAAAAAAGTAAGATCAAAAATATTGTGGAGGAGATCTTGGAGGAAAGAGTTATCATGCATGGTCGAGGTTCTTACTCCTTTCCTATGGTGTTGGGGCATAAGAAGCATTAAACTTGGTGCATGTTCCCAAACTATAGAGTGCTAAATATGTACACCATCAAAGATAAGTTTCATATTCTAGTTATTGATTATTCACTAGATAAATTGAATGGACCTATGTATTTTAAAAGTTAAATCTTATAGTAGGTTATCACCAAATTCAAATTAAGGAAGAAGATATTTGTAAGATAACATTTAGGCCTCATTTGGGTCATTATGATTTTTTACTGATGTCATTTGGTCTTACCAATGTACAATTTACATTTCAAAGTTTTATGAACTCCATATTTAAGAAATTCTCGAGGAAGTTTGTAATATTGTTCTTTGATCATATATTGATTTATAGCAAGACATGATAAGAACGCTTGCAACATGTAAAAAAAGGATTACAAGTTCTTAAAGATTGTCAACTCTATGCTAGGCTATCCAAGTGTTCTTTTGGTCTCAATGAGGTGGAGTACTTAGGACGCATAGCTTCACATGGAGTAAAGGTGGATCCTAAGAAAATTAAGGCTATCATCTAATGACCTATGCCCAAAACCATTAAGAAAATAAGGGGTTTCTTGGGATTGACTATATACTATAGACTATTTGTAATGAATTATGGCCATATAGCAACGCTCCTCACAAATTTATTGAAGAAGGATTATTTTCATAGGAATGAATCTGCTAATACCAAATTTGAGAGATTGAAGGAGGCCATGTGTACAACTCCAGACTTCACCAAGGGTTTTATTTTGAGATGTCATGCTTTAAGAAATGGTAAAGGAGTAGTTCTCATATAGGAGGGTCAACCTGTTGTGCTTTTTTCGCACACACACCCTGCCAAAGGCAAGGACTCCCTATTTTTCTTTGCTTTTCATTGGCTTGGCCTATGCTCTCTTTTTTTTTCACTCATTTGCCTTCACTTTTTGGCCTAATGATCAAAGTGCCTATGGAATCTTGATGTTTCCATGAATTTTTAAGGGTCCCCCAAAGTCTCATTTGCTCAAGTTGAATTACGATTTTTTTTATGTGGAAAGCTTCCATGTAGATGTCGGGGCCTCCTGCACTAACGCTAGTCCCTTCAACTTTCACAGTCGAGATTTCTGCAACTCAGAAAAGGGGTGCAAACATTAAGTATTGAACATTTAGTGCCTATGAAATTCATGTTTCCATATGCCTAAATGGGTTAGCACCAAAAAGACTAACGTTTGAGACATTGCAAAAAAAATTATGCGAGAAGCCGCCATACAGATGTCGGGGTCTCTTGTGCCATTTGCGGAAATCCATCTCACTGGCACCAAACCCACCGTCTTCCACAGTCCATTTTTTTTGCATTTTTCAAAATGGGTCAAAACATTAAGGAATACATCTAGGCACTCTTCCTACCCATTTTCCCATGCACTAAAATTGAAAAATCTCAAATTTACTAAGTGTTAAGCCTTTGCAGAAAAAATTATGTGGGAAGCCACCATGCAGATGTCGGGGTCTCTTGCATCAGCATCGAACCTCCCAGCTTCCACAATCCAAATTTCTACATTTTTCAAAATTGGTCAAATCATCAAGAAATAGGTCTAGGCACTCTTCCTACCCATTTCCCCAGGTGCTAAAATTGAAAAAACTCAAATTTACTAAGTTTTAAGCATTTGCAGAAATCTCGATGCAAAATATTGTTTGTGGAATGTTGTTTATGGAATGCCATTGCATCAGTGCAGAACCCTCTGGCTTCTGCATTGCTCTAGCCCTCAAAACTAGAAATTCCATTCACTAGCGCTGAACCCTTCAACTTTTGCATTGCTCCGACCCTCAAAAGTGAAATTCCCTCAAAAGTGGAAAATTTGTTCACTAACATTGAACCCTCTGACTTTCGCATTGCTTCGACCCTCAAAAGTGAAATTAACTCAAAATTCAATTTCCCAAAATGGAAAGTTTCCCAAAATGGAAACTTTCTTGAAAAGGATTTTTTTTGGAATGTCCTGAAATGGAAAAAACTTCAAAAATAGAAATTTTCCCAAAATGAAATTTTTTAAAATAGAATTTTTCTCGAAATAATTTTTTTCCCCAAATAGATTTTTTCAAAATGGATATTTTCCTTAAATGGAAATTTTTCCCAAAATTGATTTTTCCTAAAATGGAAAAAATTTCAAAAATGGATTTTTTTTCGAAAAATGAAATTTTCTTGATGGACTATAAATTGAAAATTTTAAATATTTCAAATAAGGGAAATTTATCATCTTTGGAGGTTTAAATCATGGTAGTTTATGACATGAATGCTTTTTAAGATGCTCAGAGGGATAAAAAATCAATTCATTAAAGGACTGACATATGAAACTATGCCATATATTGGAGGGAGTTGTTATTTAATTAAATGGTCAAGATGAACCTACATATAGATTTGTGCAAGGCCTTATTCACCAGCAAGGATATTAAATGGAAAATATCAATATTTAATGCAAATCTGCATGAGAATCCATGCCTACCAGTTGGAAAAGTATTTTAAAGGGGACAACCAAGGATGATGTTTTCATTTCATCGAATGAGGAGTTGTTCATCAAAATCAAGGAGGATTTTTTTTTTTCTCATTAAACCAAACATGTGACTAAATTTCCTAATTGGATGTAAAAAAGGCATGATTTGCCAAAACCCTATGAGCTCCAAATATTAAATGTTTATGTAATATGGACCCTTGAAATGAATTAAATCTTGGCCCTTGATCATAAATGCAATATATATAAGGACAAATTCTTCTCATTTGTAAGGGACTAGAAGGTAGATTTCCAGTTGTAGAAGCAATCGGTAGGAGTTAGCTATAGGAGAGGAAGAGTTGGAGATTGTTGAGTAAATACTAGATAACTTAATCATAGATTGGTCATTGATTGGGTGAATTTCTATGTTATCTTTGAAAGTATCATGGTTTCTAACTTTTGATTCTCAAATGTTAGTTCAGTTCATTCATATTAATGGTAAAATTTTGAAGACAATGATCGATCTCATGTTCATACTATTAGTGGCTTGCTAATTGTGAGTTGTGTATAGTTAGATTGAACCTTTATATTGCATCAAGTTCAAATGTGAATGTTTGTTCATGTTGCACTAGCAATTGGGTATATGTATGAATATTTATGGTTTGAAAATATTTTTGTTTCCTTTGAAGATTGCACCGTTTTGGTGATATTATGGATTCAATCCTGGTTAAGCAGAAATTGGTTTATTGGGGGATATGTCTGTCTGAAGCATTAATCATTGTTGTGAGTGTCCTTAGGTGTTAGAATTAGGATCTATTTCCCTCACCCTTATATCTTTTGATCTTTCTTTGAATCTTGATTATTTAGAATCGAACCAACATCACTACATTGCCACATCTGATGATCAGTTTAACCCTTATAGCCTTGTTAACTTGTAAGACCCCTTGTGATTACTAGCAAATCACATCATCACTAAGCTATTTTTTTCATTGTCAAGACCTAACATTAGAGACCTTGGGGTTGTTTTCTAAAGTTTGTCTATAGATAATCACCTTTTAATAGAGATAGAGTACTTCTACTTTGTGTTGTGTAGTGCTAAAACACTCATCAACAGAATTGGCACTAGAAGGAGGGATGAACGTAAGAAAAAAGGTTGGAAGTTGAATGATCCTTAATCTACAAATCTAAGATATGATAGATATCTTTATATTCAAAAAAATCTATAAATCAAAAAATTTAAAACAAAAAAGAATCTAAGTTGAAATGGAGGGGCAACAATCTCACCTTTCTTGTTATAAGGAAAAATTGCTCAACTCCATGACTCTTTGAATAAGCAACTACATCATAATAAATTGCATCAACTAGCATTATTAGATAAATGTAGGATTCATAATACCTATAGGCACAATGAGCTAGAATGCTTAACCGTTTTGGATAGAATGGAAATGGCTTTGTAGGGGGGAATTTTCTTCTGGGGAGTACATAAACCTTTAGGCCCTATGGATACAGAAGAAGAATTTTCTAATGTTGCAGTTGAGGCATTCAAGGGGCTAGTCAAAGATCAGTTAAGCAGTGAAGGAGGGCTATTCTCAGAAGATGTTTTGTTGTTTAGGTGGTGCAAGGTGCATAATGCACCTCATTCAAAACTTACTTTTTTGTCATGTGAAGACATAATCAATCAAATCAGAGGCTGTTTGAATGACCATAAAGAAGAAGCATCTATAGAATCAAGTGAACACACCACATACTATAGTGAACATACAAATAACTACCAATAAGGATGAAGACAATAAGGAAGAAGCTAAAATAGTTACGAAAACAAAAGATACCAAACATTCAAATGAAATAGGACTAGAAGTAGAGGATGTCATCTTTGTAGATGAAGGTCAAACACCTCAAATAGAAGATTCACTTGAGGTAGTTGTAAATCAGAATTCCTCTACAAGTGACAACAAAGATTTAGAATTTGATGAATTCACTACTAATATCTTTGTTGATTAGTGTAGCTTATAGTATGGAATATAGTTGGAGGAATTACTATTACTAGGTTGGTCTAGAGTACACAACATAGCACATTTAGAATTCACATGTATATCATGCCAAGTAGCAATTAGGTAAATTAAAGAACAAGTAGATCAGTCTAATGCAAATTCCTTGGCAGTTGCTTCAGGAAGTCTATCAAAAGTAAAAGAACCTGAGTCAAAGGGCGGCTTAGTTGAGTGTATTTCACAAACAAATTCTAGGACAACGATGGAGAAGGTACAATGCATCCCAAGTGATGACAAAGTATATTTAATGATTGAACCATCTATTGGAAATTAGGAGTCCCTTCCTTTTTAGGACAATGTGCATATGCTTGGTAACTAGCTTCATGATGTGTGCTTTGAGGGAAATCACAAACTACCTTTCAGTCCTATTGACATAGAGGAGTCATTTTTTGACTTCTTTGCATTCAGTGATAAGTTGTAGAATTATAATGGCACTGAACAAGAGGATGTTGTAGCAATTAATAGTGATGAAGACATTTCACCTAAACCTCAGGATGATGAAACAACTGGAGAAGTACATGATAAGGGAGATACCTTTTTAGTATGCAACCACAATGAGCACAAAGAAATGCAATCAATGGATGAACATTCTAAAGAGTAGCAACATAAGACAACTGTTGATTTGACTGATGAATCCTATCATGTGTTCACGCTCAAGCTACAAGGAGAAGAAGTCCAGAGAAAAGAGGTCTTAGAGGCTACCATTATGAGCAATATTGTACAATGCCAACTATAGGTTGCAACAGGGAGTTTTTCTACCTTATCTAATTATGATGTTTTACATTTTAATGATTTTAGCAAGATAGATTTGTGCATGTCATATTTTTATATGGAAACTCATCAAAATAAAGTTGACATGAAAAAAATTAAAGGGAACAGTGTGATGCCTTTTGAGGATAGTGATCCAGAAGATGTTCAGAATACAAGCAATCAACATATCATGGGATTTCTTGAAGGACAACTAGTTAACATGGCTGACCATGAAGATAATCTCAAGGAAATACCTACAAACTCATCTTCTCAAGCTTGTACACACTATGAATCAGGTAAAACATTCCATGAATTGGAAAATTTTAATATTTCACATGGTATACTACCTAAAGATTTTCATAGTAATTTGCAGATCAACGATGCAAGGGGCATGCCCTACCATCAACTACGCCCTCCTAAAGTTGACAATGCAAGATCAAATAATACCATACATGCTTTGAATGGTCAAGTATTGCTACCCACACAGGAGAACATCTAGGTTGTATATTTCCATGTTCCTGCAAATGCTCACACTTATCATTTCAATTATGAGGATGTAGGAAGATAGACTTGTTTATGGATCAACCACAAGCCTAACGAATTGCCTTGGTTTTTAGTTTTTCCTACTTGTATCGTTGAGTTCAAATGTTGCAATACTGAGATTTATCTTGTTGAATATAAAAATGGATTTACATTGCTTAGAACTATAATCATAACCCTATTGCTTGTGCATGCACTAAAAATTTGTATAAGGGTGGGTGTTAGCTTGCCTTGTCTAGTCTTGGTCTATTTTGAGTCTCTTTGTATATAGTCTGATTTGAATAAATCTAGTTTTATTTTTCTTTGCTTTCCTACTTTGGTTAGTGTAGGTGTTTTGCTATAGGTTAGGTTGCTTTATGTTAGTTTTCTTTTGGTTTGGTATTTTTCTTTGCTTCTCCAATTCGGGGTCTCTTTCTTTTCTTCTAAGACTATTTGCGAGCACAACAATCATTTTATTCTAAGTATTTCCTTGAGAAATTCTAATCATGTTTTAGGAATGGACAATGAAGTTCTTATGTTAGTGTCAAATGATTTGGATGTTTGATTCAAAGAGGATAAGTCGATGGTTTGATTTGATTCTAAAGCATTCTAAAATCTTATACCTTTCACACTTTTTAAGAATTTTGAGGTTGTTGTAGGTTCCTTTTTGAAGTCTTGTTAAGTGAAAAATCTTAGATTTTTACTTTAGTGCCACTGTGATTCTCTACCCTGAGTGTGAGCTTCACTGCTTGCGAGTTGAAAGGAACATAAAATAATGAAAAGATGAAAAGAAACAAAAGAAAGAGAAAAGAAAAGGAATAAAAATCTAAAAATTCAACTTTTAGGAGGATCTAAATAACTCTATCGAGGCTATGGACACCCAGTTGGCAATAGAGCTATGTTCGGGCGACAACCTCATCGGGGCTATAGATGCCTAACTGACAACGAGGCAATTTCCAGGATGCTTTTGAAGTAGAATCATTCATGTAGCTTAACTTGATAGAGCTTAGGTTCTTGTGGTGACTTAAGGAGGGAAATTAATACATTTACACACACTTGGATTTTCAGCATACAAAAGGTTGGATTGACTAGTGGTTTTGGATCCTTTGATTAAGTATTTCAATCTGTTTGGTCTAACATGAAGGTCAAAACTAAATATTCTAGGTTTGTGATTCTTGTTTTTCATCAAAATTCTCTAAAGAATTTCCCCAATAGATTCACCAATTGTTGTTCATTTTTTGCAGGCAAGGACCCCCTCTTTTGGTTTGCTTTTCGCTGGCTTGGTTCGTGCTCATTTTTCTTCACTTTTTGGCCTAATGCTCAAAGTGTGTGTGAAATCTTGATGTTTGCATGAAGTTTTAAGGGTCCCCCAAAGTCTCATCTACTCAAGTTGAATTATAGAAATTGTTATGCAGAAAGCTGCCATGCAGATGTCGGGGCCTCCTACGCCAACACCAGTCCCTTTGGCTTTTGTAGTCGAGATTTTTGCAACTCAAAAAATAGGTGCAAACGTTAAGTATTGAACATTTAGTGCCTATAAAATTCATGTCTCCATATGCCTAAATGGGTTA
This sequence comes from Sequoia sempervirens, assembly GCA_007258455.2. NCBI lineage: Eukaryota > Viridiplantae > Streptophyta > Pinopsida > Cupressales > Cupressaceae > Sequoia > Sequoia sempervirens. Next base: position 274,429,141 of record VDFB02000003.1, on the reverse strand, counting down.
GAACCAAAAAGACTAAGTTTTGAGACATTGCAAAAAAAAATATGCAGGAAGGTGTCATGTGGATGTCGGGGTCTCTTGTGTCATTTGCAGAAATCCATGTCACTGGTGTCGAACGCCCTAGCTTTTGTAGTCCAATTTTCTACATTTTAAAAATGGGTCAAAACATCAAGGAATACATCTAGGCACTCTTCCTACCCATTTTCCCGTGCGCTAAAATTGAAAAAAGTCAAATTTACCAAGTGTTAAGACTTTGCGACAAAATTTATGTGGGAAGCTGCCATGTGGACGTTGAGGTCTCTTGCGTCGACATCACACCTCCTAGCTTTCACATTCCAAATTTCTGCATTTTTCAAAATGGCTCAAATCATTAAGAATTAGGTCCAGGTACTCTTCCTACCCATTTCCCCATGTGCTAAAGTTGAAAAAACTCAAATTTACTAAGTTTTAAGGCTTTGTGGAAATCTCAGTGTGGAATGTCGTTTGTAGAATGTCATTTGTGGAATGTTGTTTGCATAATGTCATTTGTGAAATGTCATCTATGGAATTCCATTACATCAGTTCTGAACCCTCCAACTTTCGCATTGCTCCGGCCCTCAAAAGTGAAATTCCCTCAAAAGTGGAAAATTCATTCATCGGCACCGAACCCTCTAGCTTCCGCATTTGTTCAGCCCTCAAAATTGAAATTCCCTCAAAATTTAATTTCCCAAAAAATAAAGTTTCCCAAAATAGAAACTTTCCTGAAAAGGAATTTTTTTGAAAAAGGAAATTGTCCTAAAACGGAAAAAATTTCACATAATTGAATTTTTTCCTAAAATTGAATTTTTCCTAAACTGGAAAACTTTCCTAAAATGGAAAGTTTTCAAAAATGGAAAACCTTTATATTGCATCAATGTCAACTGTGAATGCTTGTTCATATTGCACCAGCAATTGTGTATATGTCTGAATGCTCATCGTCTAAAAATCTTTTAGTTTCCTTTGAAGATTGCACCATTTTTGTGATATTGTGGATTCAATCCTAGTTAACCAGAAATTGGTTTATTGGGGGATTTGTCTGTATAAAGCATTAATCATTGTTGTGAGTGTCTTTAGGTGTTATAATTAGGATCTCTTTTCCTCACCCTTATGTCTTTTGATCTTTCTTTGAATCTTTGTTAGTTTAGAATCGAACCAGCATCACTACATTGCCACATTTGATGATCAGTTTAAAACTTCTAGCCTTGTTAACTTGTAAGACCCCTTGTGATTACTAGCAAATCACATCATCACTGAGCTATTTTCTGCATTGTCAAGACCTGACATTAGAGATCTTGGGGTCATTTTCTAAATTTTGTTTGTAGATAATCACCTTTCAAGAGAGATAGAGTACTTGTACTTTGTCTGTGTCGTGCAGTGCTAAAACACTCATTAACACAACCCATTTATTTTGAGAGCCATCAATTAAAGGGTAAGAATCAACTCGAACCTATTTATAGAAGAAAATTCTAGTTGTTCTTCGTGTAGTAAAATAATGGAGGCCTAATATTACGAGTAGACACTTCAAAGTTAAGACAAATAATGATAACCTCAAATATTTTTTGGAATAAACATTATCTTTCAAAGAGACAAAAATGGGTTACTAAGATGTTGGCATATGACTTTGAGATTATATATAAGAAAGGGAAGGAAAATGTTGTGGAAGATGAACTATCTAGAAAGGATGAGAAGGATGAAACGTTATTGTGTATCATTTCAATATTACAAGAATATTAGGTAGTAGAATCCATAGTAGAGTGAAAAAATGATGTTTCTACAAGTAATCTCATTCAACAATTACAAAGTGATATTGTATCTTTGAAATAATTCATCTCTTAAATAAAATATTCTCATAGAGCTTCATGAGTGTCTAGTGGATGGTCACTCAAGATTCTTCAAGATGTATTGTGTCAAGAAAGACTTCTTTTGGGAAGGGCTAAAAGGGGATGTTCAGAAATTTATAGCAGAATGTTTGGTATGTCAAAGAATTAAAGGGGAGACAATTAAGACACCTAGTCTCTTGCAACCCTTAGTTATTCCTAGCCAATATTGGAAAGAGGTCTCCATGGAATTCATCATAAATCTTCTTATTGAACACACCTAGAGATTGAGAGGGAGGTGAATCAATCTACTCAAAACTTAAGCTCTTCCAAACCTTGAAACTTTTAGCACAATACAACCCTCTTATTGAAACCCTTAAATAGGTATAGCAGTTTAAACCCTTAGTATGATCAGCAATCCTTGGTAATGAAAGATATAGTAGTTCTACTTCTAATCAAATTATTAGCAAAGAAAAATACTTCGAAGAATACACATGCATAGGAGAACACAACATTTATGTGGAAAACCCAATGAGGGAAAAACCACAATGAGAGTTAACTCACAATATAAATGCTCACTACCTTAGAGAAAGATAAAAAGGACTTGCAACATTGAAGTACCAACCAAATTTAGGAGCAATTTATAGAGGACCTAATGAGATTCACTATCTCAGAGCATAATACAAAGATTTAGATAAAGATTACAACACTTATCAACATAACACTCTGTTGACTGAGGCATTATAGCACATCTGATTCTATCTTTCCTCTTCAAAATGTAGCACGAACACTACTATATATTCAATACATTCCACACACTTTCTTTTTTGCACTTGTGCACTTCTCCATCCCATTGCATCTGAAATGATCTTGCATTTATATCCATCACAACTCTTCAAAACTTCAATTAGGTCACCCAGGATGAAGATAATCAATGAATTCAACAAGCTAGCCACCAAAAAAAAAATGCATTCATATCCCAAAGATAGAGAGGACAAAAAAATATTATTACTTCTTCCAATGTGATCTAAAATAATTCGCATGTTGGCACACATCAACCTAAGTCAACATCAAGGAAACGTGTAGATGAACTTTGAAGTGCATAACCAGTCAGCTCAAAATTATACTTCTAACTAAATTTTCTCAAGGAAATTCTAACCAAGATATTTTAGGAAAAAAATCTAACTTAACACATCTTCAATTGTTGGTGTAGGCCCCCAAACACACGACACAAGCAAAGGAACATGGTTGGTCGGCCAAATATCTACAAATAACCCAAGAAGACAACTCAAGACATAATGCAACACAAAATTGGACAATCAACATCATGTGGATCACATGGGGATTTTCCATGAACATCCAATAATAATTCTATACCCTTGTTTCATATTTTCATGCCACTAGCAACCATTGCAAACCAAACAGGAACAAAATGCTCTATCTAGGAAGCACATAACTCCTAACTAGAAGATATAATATTAACAAATCAGATTGTAGACCACTTCATCACATGAATTTAGAATTGTGACACAATGTTCACAAACATTAAGAGCACATTCACCAAGTTGTAGGAGAAGATACATCAATGTGGAGAAATGTAAAAAAATTCTTGGACCAATTTGGACAACCAACAATATTGCCAACCTTCTGCAATCCATAGAACTCTTGACAACATATGTGACCTGAAAGATAGGAGTGTAATGTCTGCATAGCATTAATAAGGGTTTGAAGGATTTATTGCACAACTGATTTAACCCCCTCTTAGTTGTCCTATGTATCTAACATTCCTCACTTTCTCTCTCCTAGTCGAATCCTCCATGATTTTTGCCTAATCTTAATCCACCTATTGAATCTTATTATTAGGATGTACACATTCCTAATCCATGATTAGGAGGTGTCACATTCTCCAAATTTTTCAAGTTGGTCCTTAATCCTCATCATTAACCTAATCCCTCACCAAACCCTCTTACTTACACAATCTAATCCTATGATTAAATCAACTTATTCCCCTTTCCATTTAAGGCATTTCCCTTAGTCAACCCTTTCATAAATGATTTCTCCTTTTGGTGAAGCAATCCCCATGCTCTTATGGAATTTTTAATTCCATTTTATTCTTCCCATATCCCCAAGGTATTCTTAATTCCTTTTATTCTCCCCATGTGCATTAATATGGAATTTTTAATTCACCTTGTCAAATCCCCCCAATGATTTGGAGAGATTGGACAAGAAATCCTTTTATGAGGGAGATCTTTCCCATACGCCTATGGTACTTGCAAAGTACCTCCTCCATCATCTCACGTCCTCTCATGGTGATAAGTTTCACCACCACAAAGGTTGAGATGTGTCAAGGAATCTCAACCCTTGATCTCCCCCAAGCCTTCATCTTGGTCGTTCATCTCCCTCTCCCTTGGCTAATGATTATACAATCATTTTTGGCATTTTCATCTATTATACATTACATGCATTCAAGCCTTCATGCAATCTTGAGACCAAATTGACCAAATACCACGTGTTATTTTATCAAAATCAACATTGAGCACACATCTAGTTGCATTTATTGGGAAATTGTGACAACAAGCACAACATCAACTCCATTTTTAGCCATTATGGAGTAGGTTTCAGCTTCATTTTCCTTATCTTGAGTTTTTTTTTCATTTTTCTTGGTTTCTTTTCAATTTCATGCATTTTAGTTTGCAAAAATCATTGCACACATTTTTACATCATCCTACCATATTTTATTTTTTCTTCTGCACCACCTTTTCCTCCACACTTGGGCATCTCTATTGAATGAACAAGACAAATGAGAGGGGGCTGAATCAGTTGTATCTTATCAAAACATCACAACCCTCATTAACATTTAGATCCACAAACATTCATTAGCCTTTAATTTTTTATGATGAGTTAGCATGAAAAGAAAATAACAAAAACTTAAACAACTCAACACTATACACAAGAGAACACTAGATTTACGTGGAAAACCCAAGAAGGGAAAAACAATGGTGAGGATTAGATCACGATATAAATAATAGTGAAATTGGTACAAAGGCTTACTTCTAGAATAGGACACACTATCCAGAAAGGCTCACAGCCAAGGCTCACTACCAAAATGAAAAGAAGATAGAGAAGAAATGTTACACAAAGAACATGATCTCAATGCAACAGGGATTCCTCTACAATAGCCCCAACATCTTCACAGTCTGTTTGAATTATTGTAGACACCTTATGCTCACTGCATCTAGTAATCCAACACTTGAAATTTTAGAATACTATGCTCAATTTTGTATCTCACATCACATACTTCATACACACATCTATCTTGCATCTATCTTCACCTCCTTCAACAATTCAACTCATACTTATACCTTCCTCAACCTTGAAACCCTTTCCAAGGTTGGAAATGCACCTCAAACATGTAAATTCAAATTAGGTCAGTGCCAAAAAATTCTCGTGGTGGATAGGGATAAAGATGGACCACACAAATCCTTAGCTAGGACCCAAATTTGTCCTAACATGCCTCAACATGCTTCCACAAACTTCGAAGATGCTTCACATGTAGTGTAGACACTAGGCCAGTCGTTACCCATGCAAACACCATTAAAATTTTAAGTACACACCTCCTTTTATTAATAATCCATAACTTCTAGACAACAAAATTTACCTGAATATGATCCAAAAACATCCTGAAAACTAACAAACTCCTTCACAAAAAAAATTACTTTAAGAATGTACAATCCTAGTACATCTTGAGAACACTGCCACACATTGTAACTTGGAAGATCATCTTCCAGAACACCAAACAATGAATCCTCTTGACACAAGAAAGAGACCAACACCATTAGCTCTCACTTAGAGTTGTAAGTTCTAAAACACAACTATAGAGAAACATGGAGCAAATAAATTTCTCCTAGACACCTCTGTAATGCATAGTTCACACACTGGTGAACACAAATTCTTCTATACAATGATCCATCACCACAAATTCTAAATATAGCATATTTGAACACCTATAACCAACATATTGAACCACACAAGCAGATCTTCAAGCTAGAAGAAATGTGGAGCAAATCCAAAACACAATACTGTAACAATCTCTCTCAACCACTACACAATTGACACCAATGACAACACGGGCTTGTTGAAATCAATGACATCTCCATACTTGCAACAATCTCCCCCTTTGTCATTGATGGCAACACAATATTTGAAAAACCATCAAATACAACTATCCTTTCTTTTTTTATTGATTAGACAGCTTACACAACATTTGTCTCTCCCCCTTTCAACTTATTCTTTTTCACATGCTTCACTTTCTGACTAACTCTCTTTCTCCCCTATCAATTTATTCAATTTTCACATGATTCTCTCTCCCCCTTTGACATCAATGGAAAATAATAAAGTGTTTTTCATTGTTCTCCCCCTTTGACATTGAACCAAGATCCTTAGACATACTACTCATCATTGTTCTACAATATACTTTTACTGCTATGAATACTCCCCCTTAGGAGTACACACCAACCTATACCAAATTAGAAACCTTTTCATAATTAAAAAACTCATTCCATACTACAAAAATGTCACTACCTACTCCCCCTGAGAGGTAGCCACCAACATCAATCCAGAATAAAGGATGGATCATGAAATCCACTAGACTAATGCATCTAGTTCAAAAGAGGGGAAATGACCCCCAACTTCTCCTAGAGATACTCAAAAGTATCCTTAGGAAGAGCCTTAGTGAATATGTTAGCAATTTGATCCTTGGTAGTCACATATTCAAGCTTCACTTCATTCTCCACAACCTTCTCTCTCAAAAAGTGATATTTTATTGAAATATGTTTTGTCCTTGAATGCATCATTGGTTTCTTTGAAATGTTTATTGTACTTGTATTGTCACAAAAGATAGAAATAGTCTCATTATACACCACTTTGATATATTTTAATGTTTGCATCATCCACAACACTTGTGTTCAGTAAGATGTTGTTGCAATATACTCAACCTCTACAGTAGATAAAGAAATTGAATCTTGTTTCTTACTTATCCATGACACTAATATACATCCAAGAAAGAATGCACCACCACTTGTACTTTTTCTATCATCAACACAACTAGCCCAATTTACATCTGTGTAAGCACTTAATGTGAAATTGGTATCTTTTGGATACCATAAACCATGATCTGGAGTTCCCTTTAGGTATTTGAATATCCTCTTCACTATTGCAACATGTGACTCTCCAAGATCTTAAAATATAGTTGCAAGACAAACTGCATGCATGTTATCCAGTCTAGTAACAGTTAGATAAAGCAGTCCACCAATCATAGATTTGTATTTTCTTTAATCGGCCTTAGGGGATTCATCATTATTTCTTAATTTCCAACCAGTAACCATAGGAGTACATACCGGTTTGGAGTCTTCCATTCCAAACTTCAAAATTTCTTTGACATACATTGACTGTGAAATGAATATGCCTTTATCGGTTTGATTGATTTGTAGCCCAAGGAAGAAATTCATCTCCCCAAACATAGACATCTCAAACTCTTTTTGCATTTCTTCTACAAACTTCTTGCCCATAGCTTCATTTCCTCCAAAAATTATGTCATCAACATACACTACTACAACCAAGATTTGATCTTTCTCAACCTTAAAGTAAATATTACTATCTACGGTTCCTTTATTAAATCCTTGTTGTATACAATACTTATCCAACCTCACATCCTAAGCTCTAGGAGTTTGCTTCAATCCATACAATTCCTTCTTCAATCTACAAACCATATTAGGTTTATCTGATAACTAAAACCCTTCTAGTTGTTCCATGTATACTTCCTCTTCCAACTCTCTATTTAAGAAAGCAAACTTCACATCCATCCGATAAACTTTGAAATATTTATGTGTTGCAAAAGCTAAAAATATACCGATTGCTTCCATTCTCGTCATCAAAGAAAATTTCTTCTTAAAGTGTATTCCTTCAACTTGTGCATATCCTTTACACACAAGCCTTGCCTTGTTTCTTACCACTTCTCCATTATCATTCAGTTTGTTTTTGAATACCCACTTAGATCAAATTATGTTTTTTTTTTTTGGTCTTGGGAAAAGTTCCCAAGCCTGATTCTTCTCAATCTACATAATTTCTTCTTCCATAGCTTTCATCCAATGTTCATCTTGACATGCCTCAATCATTTCCTTAGGTTCTACTTTAGAAAGTAAACATAGATTTATCTCTCCTTCAGTAGCTCTTCTTCTTGTCAACACACCTTTTCTTTTGTCTCCAATGATTTGTTCTTTGGAATGATTTATCTTCACATACTAATGGGTTCTAGGTGTCTTTTCTGGTGCTTATTCCTCTTCATCCTGTGCTTCCTACTCCTTATCCTTTTATTATTCTTCCCTACAGGCAGGTCCATCTATTTCATATCCATCTATCACCACTGAATTCTATAGATCTACATCCACTTTGACACTTGCACTCTCAACAATCTTTCTCAATCTTTTATTGTAACATCTGTAAGCTTTTCTTTTAGTAGAATATCCAAGGAAGATACCTTCATCAAACCTTGCGTAAAATTTTCCTAAGTTTTCTTCATCTCTTCTGATATAACATCTGCTTCCAAATACTCTAAAGTACTTAGCAGTAGGGATCCTTCCATACCACAACTCATAGGGATTCTTTGTGTTGCTTGCTTTTACTTGAACTCTATTAAGTATGTAAACAATAGTATGAATTACTCCTCTCCAATATATTTTTGATAGATTAGCTTCTTTCATCATAGTCCTTGCAACTTCTTGAAGAATCCTATTTTTCCTCTCAACCACTCCATTTTGCTGAGGAGTCCTAGGGGTAGAAAAATTCCTCTTTGTGCTATGATTCTCACAAAACATACTAAATTCATTCGAGGTGAATTATCCACCTCTTTAAGACCTTAAAAATTTGATCTTCAAATCCATTTCATTCTCAATCATAACTTTAAATTCTTTGAATCTATCTAGAGCTTCAGGTTTTTCTCTAAAAAAAGTAACCCATGTCATTCTAGAATAATCATCAATTAAATGCATGAAATACCTATCACCTTGTAGACTTCTCACTCTTGTAGGACCACAAAGGTCTATATGCACCAATTCCAATAATCCAATAGAAGATTGTTCATTACCCTTGAAACTTCTTGTTTTCTTTCCAATCTGACACTCCTTGTAGATAACATTGATAGGCTTTGTAATCCTTGGAAAATCTCTCATTGCTTGAACTAAACTAATTCTAACCAAGTTATCAAAATTGATGTGACACATCCTCTTGTAACATAACCAGCTTTCATTAATCTGAGTCATAAAATAGTAACCATCAGCACGCTTGAGCTAATAAACATTTCCATCTATCTTTTTTCCAACAGCAATCACAATTTTGGACCCTTTTTTATCTCACATCCATCATCTTGAAACATAATACTATATACTTTTCTACACATATGTCCAACACTAAAAATATTATGCCTTAAACCCTTTACATAGTAAACATCATTAGTTTTATGCTTGACATCAAAACCAATTAAACCTTTTCCACAAGTCTTAGCACCTGAATCATCTCCAAATTTAACAATTCCTTTATCATATTTTTCAAGTTTAACAAAATTATTCTTATCTCTAGGTATATGATGTGAGCAACCACTATCAATGATCCAATAGTTCTTATCCTTTCTAACATGAAAAATGGATACCAAAAGAACCTTCCACCTTAACCTTTGTCTCCTTTGTCTCCTGAGCACTTTCCTTCACACATCTTTTAGAGTTAGTAGAAATAATTTATCTTTTAAATCCAAGATCAAGCATTCATTATCATCATAGTCTCCATAATTAGATTCATCATTAGAAATATCAGCATCTTCTCTAACATAATAGCTTTTCTTGATCATCTTACCTTTGTTTTCCTTATTTATATTGTTCACACTTCTATTCAAACATCTTGAAGCACAGTGAGCTATTTGTTCACAACTAAAACATTTGAAAGGTAATTTATCTTTGTACTTACCGGTGTCCTTTTTCATTCTTCTTAAAAAGTTAGCTTCCACATCATCAAGATCATCTCCATTTGAATCTTTAATATTTTTTTATTTTCTAGCCTTGAAAGTTGTCTCCACTTTTTTACCATTATTTGGACCAAATTTTCTCTTTTCAAATGCAGTTAGTGTGCCAAAAAATTTATCTCTAGTGTAAGTATTAAAATTTGCAACTTCCTCAATAGTAGAAACTTTTTTACCATATGAATCAGGAATAGTTCTGAGAATTTTCTTTACCACTTTAGGTTCTTTGAATTTTGCACCAAGAACTCTCATTTCACTGACAAAATCATTAACCCTTTGCATGTAACTTGTAACTGTTTCATCTTCATACATTCACAAGTTCACAAATTGTGTCTTCAGATTTTGCATCTTAGCTTGCTTAACCTTATCATCTCCTTCATAAATACTTTCTATATTATCCCAAATATCTTTAGTAGTTTTCAAATCCATAACTTTCACTAATTCAAAATTTACAAGACTACTCAAAAGAACAAACCTTGCTTTACCATTTGTTTTATAGGCCTTGATATCATCACTTGTGCTTGCTCAATTTGTAGGTATAATGTAATTAGTCTTCACTACTTGCAAAACATCATATCCAAGGTAAACTAGATATTCTTCCATCTTAACCTTCTAGAATGCATTGTTTGTGTCATCGAACATAGGGATCTCCTTCTTGTTCGCCATCCCAAATATACCTCAAGCTATTAAGCTTTTCTCCAAGGAACCTTGCTCTGATACCAACTATTGAATGAACAAGACAACTAAGAGGGGGGTGAATCAATTGTATCTTATCAAAACATCACAACCCTCATTAACATTCAAATCCACAAACATTCATTAACCTTTAATTTTTTATGATGAATTATAATGAAAAGAAAATAACATAAACTTAAAAAAATCAACACCATACACAAGAGAACACTAGATTTATGTGGAAAACCCAAGAAGGGAAAAACCATGATGAGGATTATCTCACAATATAAGTAATAGAAAAATTGATACAAAGGCTCACTGACATAATAAGACACATTATCTAGAAAGGCTCATAGCCAAGGGTCACTTTTAGAATGAAAATAAGATAAAGAAGAAATGTTACATAGAGAACATGATCTCAATGCAATATGGATTCCACCACAATAGCTCCAACACCTTTACAATCTGTTTGAATGATTGTAGAGACCTTCTACTCACTACATCTAGTAATCCAACACTTGAAAGTTTGCACTGTTATGCTCAATTTCGCATCACATACTTCACACACACCGCTCTTGCATCTATATTACATTTATCTTCACCTCCTTCAACAATTCAACTCATACTTATACCATCCTCGACCTTGAAACCATTTCCAAGGTCAGCAATGTACCTCAAACGTGCAAATTCAAAATTAGGTCAATGCCAAAACATTCCCACATTGGATAGGAATGAAGATGGACCATACAAATCCTTAGCTAGGACCCAAATTTGTCTTAATACGCCTCAACATGCTTCCATAAACTTCGAAGACGCTTTGCATGTAGTGTAGACACCAACTCAGTCGTTACCTGTGTAAACACTATTAAAATTTTAAGTACACACTTCCTTTTATTAATCCTTAAATTTTGTACAACAAACTTCACCTAAACATGATCCAAAAACATCCTAAAAACTAACAAATTCCTTCACAACAAATTTCACCTTAAGAATGTATAAGCCTAGTACATCCTAACAACACTGCCACACACTATAACTCAGAAGACCATATTCTGAAACACCAAACCATGAATCCTCTTAACACAGGAAAGATACCAACGCCATCAACTCACTCAAAATCACAAGTCCTAAAACACAACTGCAGAGAAAAATGGAGCAAAGACATTTCTCCCAAACACCTTTGTAATGCACAGTTCACACACTAGTGAACATAACTTCTTTTGTACAACAATCCATCACCACAAATTTTGAATATAGCATCTTTCAACACTTGTAACCAACGTATCTAAACAATAGAAGTAGATCTTTATTTTATTTTTCTTCAAAACATTGTTATTTGAACGATATTTTGAAGAGGGTTAAAATATAAACACCTAAATTTGACCAAACCTAAATTTGACCACACATTTGGTCAAATTTACTTCTATTTCGTCTATCACACCTTATTATTCATATTGATTATATAATATATTATTATTTAATTAATATCAATCATTTTGCTAAAGTCTCCTAAGGTATTTAATTAAATAATTGAATACCTTTCCCCTTTAACACTTCCTGTCTAAATTAAATAAATAGACCAATTTATTTAATTTAGTCATTTATCCTTGGGAATTAAATTTAACATTTAGTTCCTCATTTTCTCTCTCCTAGTCAAATCTTTCATAATTTTGGCCTAATCCTAATCCACCTATTTAATCTTATTATTAGGATGTGTACATTCTTAATCCATGATTAGGAGGTGTCACATCCTCTAAATTTTGCAAGTGGATCCTTAATCCTCATCATTAACCCAATCCCTCACCTAACCCTCTTACTTGCACAATCTAATCCTATGATTAAATCACAACATAATCCCCTTTCTATTTATGGTATTCCCCTTAGTCAACCCTTTCATAAATGTGTTCTCCTTTTGGAGAAGCAATCCCTATGCCCTTATGAAATTTTAATTCCATTTTATTCTTCCCGTGTCCCCAAATAATTTTTAATTCCTTTTATTCTCCCCATGTGCATTAAAAAGCAATTTTTAATTCCCCTTGTCAAATCCCCCCAATAATTTGTAGAGATTGTACAAGAAATCCCTTTATGAGGGAGACCTTTCCCATACTCCTAGGGTACTTGCAAAGTACCTCCCCCATCCTCTCAACTCCTCTCATGGTGACAAATGTTACCACCATAAAGCTCAAGAACTTGATCTCCCCCAAGCCTTCATTTTGTTTATCCATCTCCCCCTCCCTTGGATAATTACTATACATAGTCATTTTTGGCATTTTCATCCATTATCCATTACATGCATTCAAGCCTTCATGCAATCCTGAGACCAAATTGAGAAAAATCCAAGTGTTATGCTATCAAAATCAACATTGAGCACACATCTAGTTGCATTCACAAAGAAATCATGACAACAAGCTCAATATCAACTCCATTTTTAGTCATTTTGCAATGTGTTTGAGCTTCTTTGCCCTTATTTTGAGTGTTTTGTTTTGGTTTTGCATTTTTCTTGGTTTCTTGTCAATTCCATGCATTTTAGTTTGCAAAAATAACTACACACATTTCTACATCATCCTACCATATTCTTCTTTTTCTTCCATGCCACCTTTTCCTCCACGTTGGAGCATCTCATCACTTGTTTTCTTCTATCGAGTAGATTTTTTTTTTGAAACATTGTTACTTTAAAGATATTTCGAAGAGGGGAAAAATGTAGACACCTAAATTTGAACATTCAGATTTGGTCAAATTTATCTTTATTTTGTATATCACACCTTATCTACATTGATTAAATAATATTGCTATTATTTAATTAATATCAATCATTTTCCTAAAGTATCCTAAGGTATTTAATTAAATAATTGAATACCTTTCCCCCTTTAACTCTTCCTCTCTAAATTAAATAAATAGACCAATTTATTTAATTTAGTCATTTATCCTATGAGAATTAAATTTAATATTTAATTCCTCGCTTTCTCTCCTAGTCAAATCCTCCATAATTTTGGCCTAATCCTAATCCACCTATTTAATCTTATTATTAGGATATACATATTCTTAATCCATGATTAGGAGGTGTCACATCCTCCAAATTTTGTAAATGGGTCCTTAATCCCCATCATTAACATAATCCCTCACCTAACCCTCTTACTTGAATAATCTAATCCTATGATTAAATCAACCTAATCCCCTTTCCATTTATGAAATTCCTCTTAGTCAACCCTTTCATAAATGTTTTCTCCTTTCGGAGAAGCAATCCCTATGCCCTTATGAAATTTTATTTCATTTTATTCTCCCCATGTGCATTAAAAGGGAATTTTTATTTCCCCTTTTTCAAATCCCCCCAATGATTTGGATAGATTGGACAAGAAATCCATTTATGAGGGAGATTTTTCCCATACTTATAGGATACTTGCAAAGTACCTCCACCATCCTCTCACCTCCTCTAATGGTGACAAGTGTCACCACCAAAATGGTTGAGATGCATCAAGGCATCTTGACCGTCGATCTCCCACAAGCATTCATCTTGGTCTTCCATCTCCCTCCCCCTTTCCTAAGGACTATAATTAGTCATTTTTTGGAATTTTCATTCATTATCCATTACATGCATTCAATCCTTCATGCAATCTTGAGACCAAATAGAGAAAAATCCAAGTGTTATGTTATCAAAATCAATATTGAGCACACATCTAGTTGCATTCGCGGGCCAATCATGACAGCAAGCTCGACTTCAAGTCCATTTTCAAATATTTTGGAGTAGGTTGAGCTTCTTTTCCCTTATCTTGAGTGTTTGTTTTGGTTTTTCATTTTGTTTGGTTTCCTGTCAATTCCTTGCATTTTAGTTTGCAAAAATCACTACACACAAAAGGTGTGCAAACCAAAAGAATATTTGCAAGGATAAATGAATAAGTAAATTTCTCTTTGTTATCAAGAATAAAACCTATGACTTTTGTTGATGCTAGTAAATATTAAGGATGGATACAAGCAATGGAAGAGGAGATAAATCAAATAGAGAAAAATAAGACTAGGGAATTGGTGCCAAGATCTATAGACAAGAATGTGATAAGAACAAAATGGGTGTTCAAAAACAAACTAAATGAAGATGGAGAGGTAGTGAGAAATAAAGAAAGGCTAATGTGCAAAGGTTATTCACATATGGAAGGAATTGACTTTGAGGAAATTTTCTGCTCCAGTGGTAAGAATGGATGCAATTAGAATGTTTCATTCCTTTGTTGTTCACAAGAACTTCAAATTATATCAAATGGATGTGAAATCTACTTTCTTGAATGGTGAATTGGAAGAAGTGTATATAAAGTAGCCTAAAGGTTTTTAGCTATTGGAGGATCCAAAAATGGTGTGCAGACTCAATAAGGCTTTGTATGGTCTAAAAAAATCCCTTAGGGCTTGGTATGTAAGATTGGATAAGTACCTACTCCAGCAAGGCTTCAAGAAAGGTACCGTAGATAATTTGTATATCAAAATTGAGGATGAAAGAATTCTAGTTGTTGTAGTGTATGTTGTGTTTAAATGCACAAGACAACTGAGAGGAGGGTGAATCAGTTGTCACCAATCACAAAAATCTCAAACAATTATTAGCTCCACAACCACTTTAATCTATTAATTAAGTATAAGCATGAAGTGCAAATAACATAAAGCAATATCAACATAAGAAACACCAAATTTACGTGGAAAACCCAATAATGGAAAAACCATAGTGAGGATTAACTCACAATATAAGAGTAATTGCAAAACCATTTACAAAGAGGCTCATTGCCAAAGGGCTCACTGCCCAGGATAGGACTCATTGTCCAAATGGGAGGATCACTGCCTACAGATATAGAAAGATAGAAAGAAGAATGTTACACAGAGAACACTCTCTCAATGCAATAGGAGATCCACCACAACAACTTGCACATATCTGCGGCCTTGATCAGAGAATTGTAGACACCATCAACTCACTACTTTCAAGAGTCTAACACATTAAATTTCTCACTGCCTCAACTCACTTTCACACAATTTCTAACATCTATTTTTCTTCTAAAACTTGTGGCATACAATCCTTAACATCTTGGCTTGTATTTATACCATCTTCAACCTTAGAAACTTTCTCCAAGGTCAACTACACATGCTTCATTTTACAAATTCAAATTAGGTCTGCAGCTCAACATTCCTATGATGGAAGAGAATGAGATCAGACCAAACCAACACTTAACCAGGACCCAAAACATCTTGGATCAATCACATGCTTCCTTAATTGATAATTATCCTTCGCATGACGTCTAAACACAAAGTCGTTCAAACCTAATGAAAACACCAATGAAATTTGAAGTACATGCTTCCACAACAAGAAGATAACATGCAGACCACATAACATGCTTCACCATACACTGGAACACATCTTAGATGCCTTCAGATTCATCTATAGCTACTGCAACAACCTTCATACATAGAACACTTTCCATCAGTCCATCTAGACTATATAGACACACACAATAACTCTAAAACTAGTCTTTCAGAGAACCAAACCATGAACAACTTTGATAAAACACAGATAACACCATTACCATCCTTCCTCTATATTTGTAAGATGTGAAACAAACCAACGGAGGACTGCCAAGCATATATATTTCTCCCATTCCATAGACAAACAACTCTGCTAGACCAATTCACAAACTAGTGAACTCAACTTTCACTCTTCATCAAACTAGTAGCAATAATCTAGGATATATCACCCAAGGATTCCCTTAAACAACACTTCATATCCACACAAGCATAGGATCAACATAGAATAATTGCAAAGCACATACCAGAGCACAGTCTAAACATACACACAACTTTTTCTTCACTGTTTATTAATTTCTCAAAATCACTTGGTAACTCATCATATCAACACACATGCAACACCATAAAGATAGCTCCTTGTATTCAAAACATCTCAAAAATATCTCAACTATACATGCACCACCTGCAATCACTTGATTCCTTTCTCTGCAACAACCTATACTGTGTTGACATCAATGACAACATTAATGACAACACCACCATACTCATTCATACTTGCAACAATCTCCCCCTTTGTCATCGATGGCAACACACAACTCTCTCTCCCCCTTTGACATCAATGGAAAAGAAAAAAAAGTGTTTACATAATTTTGATCACTCCCCGTTAGGAGTGTACCCATGACAATGTACATCTCATACTGCAACAATGATACTTCTTAATACCCTTGAGGAGTAAACCCCATTCATCAATCTAGAAAAATGATGAATTTGTAGATCCACTAGACTGATGCACCTCTATGTTCACCTAGTTCAAAGAAGGAGGGGTAGTAACCCCCAACTTCTCCCTAAGATACTCAAAATTATCATTTGGAAGATCCTTAGTAAATATATCAGCAATCTGATCCTTTGTAGGAACATATTCAAGCCTGACTTCATTCTCCAATACCTTCTCTCTTAATAAATTATATTTGATAGATATATTCTTTGTTCTTGAATGCATTACCAGATTCTTTGAAATATTTATTGCACTTGTATTATCACAAAAGATAGGGATATTCTCATCACACATCACTCCTATATCCTTCAATGTTTTCTTCATCCACAATACCTATGTGCAATTAGATGTTGCTACTATGTGCTCAGCCTCTTAAGTGGATAAAGAAATTGAATCCTATTTCTTGCTTAGCCATGAAACCAACCTACATCCAAGAAATAATGCACAACCACTTGTACTCTTTTGGTCATCTACACAACTAGCCCAATCTGCATCGGTGCAATCACTTAAAGTAAAATCAATATCCTTAGGATACCACAAACCATAATCTAGAGTGCCTTTTAGATATCTAAATATCCTTTTCACAGTTGTAACATGTGTTTCTTTGGTTTCTACTTGAAATCTGGCAACCAAAAATACTACATGCATGATATTTGGTCTAGTAGTAGTAAGATATAATAGTCCACCAATCATAGATATGTACATGTTTTGATCAACTTTACGAGATCCATCATCCTTACTTAATTTGCATCCAGTCACCATAGGGGTATAGACCGGTTTGGATTCATCCATTCCAAACTTCTTTATCAATTCTTTCACATACTTTGATTGTGAAATGAATATTCCCTTATCAGTTTGATTCACTTGAAGTCCAAGAAATAAATTCAACTCACTAATCATAGACATTTAAAACTCTTTTTGCATCTCCTCTGCAAATCTCTTGCACATACCCTCATTTCCTCCAAAGATAATATCACCAACTTACACAACCACTATCAACTTTTTATTTTCTTCAATCTTGAAATAAAGATTACTATCTGTAGAGCCTTTCCTAAACCTTTGTTGAGTCAAATACCTGTCCAACCTTGCATACCATGCTTTGGGAGCCTATTTAAGTCCATACAATGCTTTTTTCAACATACAGACCATGTATGGTTGATCTAGTAGCTTGATTTATTTCTTACTACTTCACCATTCTCATTCAGCTTATTCCTAAATACCCATTTTGTACCAATTACATTCTTGTTTATAGGTCTAGGAACCAATTCCCATGCTTGATTTTTCTTTATCTACTGTAATTCCTCTTTCATTTCTCTAACCCATTTTTCATCTTTACATGATTCACACATTGTTTTAGGTTCTATCTTGGAAATTAAACACAAATTTACCTCAACTGCTACCACTTTGCTTCTTGTCTTTGCACCTTCACTTTTGTCTCCAATTATTTGTTCTTCTAGATAATTTTTCTGTACATATTTTGGAGTCTTAGGAGCAGGTTTTGGAGCTTCTTCTTCTTCAATTTGTTCTTCTTCTTCCTTATTCTCTTCTTGTACTTATCTGTAGATAGGTTCATCTGATTCAACTTCATTTACTTCAACTGATCTGTGTATATCTTCATCAACTTTTACATTTTCACTTTCAACAATCTTTCTCAATCTTTTATTGAAGCGTCTATAAGCTTTGCTATTTATTGAATATCCAAGGAAAATACCTTCATCACATCTAGAATCAAACTTTCCTAGGTTCTAATCATCTATTTTAATATAACATTTTCTTCCAAGCACCTTAAAGTACTTAACAGTAGGAATTTTTCCATGCCACAATTCATAAGGGGTCTTTGTGTTGTTACCTTTGATCTGAACTCTGTTAAGAATATAAACAGCAGTGTGAATTTCTTCTCTCCAGTATACTTCAGGTACATTTGCCTCTTTCATCATAGTCCTTGCAGCTTCTTGAATAGTCCAATTCTTCCTCTTAGAAAATCCATTCTACTGAGGAGTTCTAGGAGTAGAAAGATGCCTCTTTATACCATGCTCTTCACAAAACATATTAAACTCATTGGAGGTGAATTCTCCACCTCTTTCATACCTTAAACATTTTATTTTTAGGTTTGCTTCATTCTCTACCATAGCTTTTAACACCTTGAATCTATCCAAACCTTGAGCTTTCTACCTAAGAGAAGTAACCCATGTCATTCTAGAATAATCATCAATTAGAAGCATAAAATACTTGTCACCATTAATACTTCTTGTTCTTGTGGGACCACAAAGGTCTGCATGAATTAATTCCAGCATTTTGGTAGTTGATTGTTCTTTTCCTTTAAATTTGCATCTTGTTTGTTTTCCCAACTGACAACTTTTGCAAACAGTATTGGTAGGCTTTGTGATCTTAGGCAGATCCCTGACTGCTTCTCATGAACTAATCTTGATTAGGTTGTCAAAGTTTACATGTCCCATCTTCCGATGCCATAAACAACTTTCATTAACTTGAGACACAAAACACTGACCATCAGCACCCTTAAGCTGATAAATGTTTCCATATGTTCTTCCTGCAGCTTTATAGTTCTGAACCCTTTTCTAATCTCACAAGTATTATCTTGAAACACAAGCTTAAATCCTTTGCTACGCATTTTTCCAACACTCAAGAGATTATTCCTTGAGCCCTAAACATAATAGACATCATCAGTATTATGTTTTCCATCAAAACTAATTGTTCCTTTTCCTTCAATCTTTGCACTAGAATCATCTCCAAACATGACTAATCCTCCATCATACTTTTCAAGTTTAGCAAACTTACTTTTGTCTCTGGTCATGTGATTTGAGGAGCCACTGCCAATTACCTAATAATCTTCATCTTGTCTAGCATGAAAGGCAATAACCAAAGTACCTTGCATCTCTTCCTTCTTGTTTTCTGGACCACATTCCTTTGCACATCTTCTATGGTTAGCAGACATTGATTTATTCTCTAAGACTAGAAACAAGTATTCATCATTATCACCCTCAATATCAAATTCATCATAAGAAATTCCAGCATCTTCATTAACATAATACAATTTCTTGAACTTTTTGTCCTTTTTTTCTTTATTGTCTCTACTCTTCTTGTGTATGGCTCTATCAGGACATATTGAAGCATAGTGACCAATAATTCCACAATTGAAACATTTAAAAGGTAACATATCTTTGTACTTGTCGGTCCCTTTCTTCAACTTCCTTGTAAAATTTTCCTCCAATTCCTCTGAATTATCACCATCTAGATCATCTTCTGTCTTTGTAGGTTTGAAGGATGTTTCTATTTTCTCCTTTTCCTTTCCAAATTTCATCATTTCAAATGCAATCAAGGTGCCAAAAATCTATTCTTTAGTGAATTTCTTTGGATCATAAACTTCCTCAATGGCTGAGACCTTGTCACTGTAGGTCTCTGGTAGGGTCATCAGAATCTTCTCCATTACATCTTCATCTGTCAAAGTACCACCTTGATTTTTGACTTCATTTACTGCAATTTCAACCCTCTAAAAGTAACTTGCAATGTCTTCACCTTCTTCCATTTTCAAGTTCTCATATCTGCGCTTAGCTATTAACTTCTTTGACAATTTGATTCTATCATTTCCTTCATAGATATCTTTCAACTTTTCCCAAACTTCATAAGTAGTGCCTAATGAAATAACTTTTGTTAGCTCAATCTTAGATAAAGCACTATATATTGCATACCTTTCTTTTTAATTTTCTCCATAGGAAAAAATCTCATCTGCAAAAGAAGGACCACTTGCCAGCTCAACATATTTTGTCTCAACAGCTTTCCAAGTTTTGTAACCAAGAGAGATTAGGTAAGCTCTCATATACACTTTCTAGAAACTATAGTCAGATCCATCAAACACAGGGATTGCCAATTTGTGCACCATCAGATCTACCTCAAGAGGTTAAGCTCTTCTCCGAGGAACCAAAGCTTTGATATCAATTGTTGAAATACACAAGACAACTGAGAGGGGGGATGAATCAGTTGTCACCAATCACACAAATCTCAAACAATTATTAGTGCCACATCCACTTTAATCTGTTATTAATTATGAGCATGAAGTGAAAATGAAAAAAATAAATATCAACACATGAAACACTAGATTTACATGGAAAACCCAATAAGGAAAAAACCACAATAAAGATTAACTCACAATATAAGAGTAATTGCAAAACTGTTTACAAAGAGGCTCACTGCCCAAGATAGGACTCATTGTCCAAATAGGAGGCTCATTGCCTAAAGATACAGAAAGATAGAAAGAAGAATGTTACATAGAGAACACTCTCTTAGTGCAACAAAAGATCCACCACAACAACTTGCACACATCCGCAGCCTTGATCAGAGAATTGCAGACACCATCAACTCACTACTTTCAAGAATCTAACACATTAAATTTCTCACTACCTCAACTCACTTTCGTATAATTTCACATCTATCTTGCTTCTCACACTTGTGGCGTACAATCCTTAACATCTTGCCTTGTATTTATACCATCTTCAACCTTAGAAAATTTCTCCAAGGTAACCTACACATGCTTCATTTTACAAATTCAAATTAGGTCAGAAACTCAACATTCTTGCGGTGGAAGAGAATGAGAGTAGACCAAACCAACACTTAACTAGGACCCAAAACAACATCTTGGATCAATCACGTGCTTCCTTAATTGATACTTATCCTTCACATGACATGTAAACACTAGGTCATCCAAACCTAATGAAAACACCAATGAACTTTGAAGTACATGCTTCTGTAATAAGAAGATAACATGCAGACCACGTAACATGCTCCACCATACATTGTAAAAAATCTTATATGCCTTCATATTCATCTACAACTAATGCAATAACCTTCATACACAGAACACTTTCCATCACTCCATTTAGACTGTACAGACACACACAGTAACTCTGAAACTAGTCTTCTGGAGCACCAAACCATGAACTCCTTTGATAGAACATAGATAACACCTTTACCAGCCTTCCTCTAGATCCACAAGATGTGAAACAAACCAATGAAGGACTGTGGAGCAGATATATTTCTCCCAGTCCATAGGAAAACAACTCTGTCAGACCAATTCACAAATCGATGAACTCAACTTTCACTCTTCATCAAACTAGCAGCAATATCTAGGATATATCACCCAAGGATGCCCTTAAACAACACTTTAAATCTTCACAAGCATAGGATCAATGTGGAAGAAATGTGGAGCACATACCAAAGCACATTCTGAACACACACACACAACTTTGTCTTCACTATTTATTATTTTTTTTCAAAAGCACTTGGTAACTCATCACATCAGCACACCTGCAACACCATAAAGATAGCTCCATGTACTCACAACATCTCAACAATATCTCAATTATACATGAACCACTTGCAATCACTTGATTCATTTCTCTGCAACAACCTATACTGTGTTGACATCAATAACAACATTAATGACAACACCACCATACTCATTCATACTTGCAACATGTTGATGATATAATCTTTGGTGGAAATAATGAATTATGTAATTTTGTTGAAGAGATGCAGAAAAAAAT
The DNA here is from genome assembly GCA_007258455.2 of Sequoia sempervirens. NCBI lineage: Eukaryota > Viridiplantae > Streptophyta > Pinopsida > Cupressales > Cupressaceae > Sequoia > Sequoia sempervirens. The sequence goes on along the minus strand of VDFB02000003.1, from coordinate 274,406,749 downwards.
TGTAATTTCTATGATAGGTTAATTATCTTTCTTGGACTTCAAATTGCACAAACAAATAATGGTATCTTTATCTCTCAACAAAAGTATGTCAAGGAGATGTTGAAGAAGTTTGGTATGGAAGATTGCAAACTAGTCAGTACTCTGATGGTAATAAAATCCATTTAAGTAAAGATGATGAGTCACCTTAAGCTGATCAGACTCTATATAATTCTATGATTAGGGAACTATTGTACTTAACAACATCAAGGCGTAATATTATGTGAGTTTTCTATTTAGTTGCAAGGTTTCAAGTTGATTCAAGAGAAACTCAATTGAAGGTTGTGAAGAGAATTTTTTGGTATTTCAAGAGCACTCTAGAATATGGTATCAAAAAGATAATAATTTTTCTTGAGTGCATATACTAATGTTGATTGGGCTAGTAGTGTTGATGATAGAAGAAGTACCAGTGGTGGAGCTTTCTTTTTGGGAGACAGATTGGTATCTTTGTTTAGTAAGAAGCAGGACTCAATGTCCTTATCAACAACAAAGGCAAAGTATATTGCTACAACATTTTGTTGCACCCAATTATTATGGATGAAGTAAAATTTGAAGGAAATCAAGGTGATGTATGATGTGTCCATTCCAATTCTATGTCATAATACAAACACCATCAATATTTCAAAGAATCTAGTTATAATGTCATAAAATTACACCCCTTGCAATTTCACATTTTTTTTTTCTAGCCAAAGAGCATATTGCTTGTATATATTTATATTATATATAAAATAATATGTACATATTAGTTTGATAGGCTCTTCATAGCCAGGTTTCCATTGAGTACATTTTCCCAAACAATAAAATTCAAATCCCTTTTCGCATATCCCAAATCCCTCCTATTCATCTACAAAACACAAAGCACATCATTTGCATAAAATATTCCCTCCACTGACACCACCCCTGGATGCTTGAGTGTGTAGCCTAAAATGTTTTGTACCACCATTTCCATGTATAATTACAACAATATCAGCGAGACCTAACATTGTAACAATGTGAGGATTGGCCTGACTGTTCATTATCGGCGAGACCTTATTCACTCCCCTACATTCTTGCATCTGCTTTTGTGTCCACCCCCTAGCACTTTTGTAGGCCCATTTAAGCCCTTGCATCTACCTCTTTTCCTTCTCAAGATGCTTAGCACCCCCTTTCAGTAGCTACCCTCATGCATTAGCTTTGTGTCAAACCTTGTTCTTTTCCTATTCATGTCATTTTGTAGCATGATGTGTATAGACACTAGAATGTTGTGCGGATGTTAGCACATCGTGCAGAAGTTTGTGTGTCACTCTAGCGTCCTACAATGTTTTAATGTTCAAACGACCATTTCTAAGCATTTTTTCCACTTGTTAAGAAGTTTTTTTGGTGGTAACAGCTTGGGATGCCTTGTAATAGCTCAAGAAGCTTCTTTTCCTTAAATGTTATATTTTCAATCCATTTTGGTCTTTTAGCTTCTCTCCAGCTTTGGCTCCTTCCTTTTCCTCCTCTCTATATCTTACTATCTTGTTTGTACAGCTCCATATATCTTGTTATAGCAGCACTCTCACATCTTTACAACACTCTTTGCAACACCCTTGGCTTTGCAGTTATCTTTGTCTCCCTCTTTGGCTTCCTTAAGCCTTCCAACTAATATCTCTCTTGCCTTATGCTTGTGAGCATCTTGGGATTTCACACATCCCCTATCTATTGCATCTCTATTTTGTGATATGGGTTCTCCTCTTAGAGCGGGGATTGATTTTATCACCTATATTTTGTGATGAAGTTTCTCTTCCTCGAGCAGGGTTTGCTTTAATCACTCATCTCATACATTATTTCTCTCTATCTATTTGGTTGTCCATGGAGGTGGGAACACCAAAACAAGGGTTTAACCAAGGAAAACCCCTATACAGCCCCAACATTTTCTCCAAATATTATGCATGCAGGTATTAAAAATATTCATGTGTTGGAGGCCTCATTACTTGGGTTGTTGTGAGTAGTTTCTATATTTCCTTCTCTTGATATATCATTTCTACTTTATTTCAACTCTATTGCACTCTATTATTTTCCCACATTCTAGAATTTTCTAGTAATTAGGTTGCTAGTAGTCACCTTTCTATTTTCTGTGATATTCTTAGTTTTCTATCTATACAAGATGCTAGCGTGCCTTTAGGACTCCAACGCCCTGCACAATCGTCCATGTGCCACATTGTCATCCTTCAATCGAAAGCCTATTAGTTTGTCCAAAAAATTGTTGTGACCTACTCATTTTGATTATAAAACTATTGCTTTCTTCCCTGAGGTAGTTTAGCGTAGTTCGCCCTTGGGAATCTCTTAAGAATGAAGAGACTGATGAGTAGTGAATCCCCCTTCTCTACATTTTGGTGAACCCAACGTGAATCATAGTAATTTTCAAAAAACTAAGAATTTATTTACCCCAACTTGGTGGGGTCATAACTTTTAAATCGATGCTTGGAATTTAGAATTGCTTACACCATTGGGAAGGTCTCCAAGAGGACTAATTTAATCCCTAAAATACTATGCCTTTGACAATCAAATTTTACGGATCAACTCAAGTTTTGATCTCAAATTTTTCTTCAAAGACCTTTGAAAATGCAAATTACTAGAACCTAGAAAATATTGAAAAAAATCAAAAAATTTGGATTTTTGGTTTTTCTTAGTTCTATTACCAACCGACTTGTTTATTCATTATTTTTCATATTTAGCTTACTATTTTCAAAATGAATTTAATATCTTCTTTTATTAGTTCAATATCTAGTTCTATTCAAATTTTTAATGATGTTCCATTTTGTGCATGAGAGGGTGACTTGGCTTTACCCATCTCACTTAGTATATTTGATCCTTCTCATGAAATTCCTCTTACGTTGGAGGATACGTTGTTGCAAGAAGATGAAATCATTGGTACTTTTATTAACATTACTCTACCTTCTCTTCATTCCAATGCACTCTCTTCTAGAGATGATGCATTAGTTAATGATGAATATCTTCATTCCAATGCACTCCCCTTTGGAGATGATGCATTTGTGAATGACAAATCTCCTCTTCACTTCAATGCACTCTCCTCTAGAGATGATGCATTAGTGAATGATGAACCTCCTTCCACATTTGATCCTCCCCAGATTGATGTTGAGAATATTTCTTTGAATAATTATTCCACTAGTTGTGATGATTCTATAAATGTAATCTATGTCTCTATTGTCCCTCAAAGGCCTAAGAGACTGGTCATTTACCTAACTCCATCTAGTCCTTCTCCTAGAAGGGATTTTTCTATTAATGGTGTTCCATTTGATAGTGACTCTCATGATCTTTCTATGGCTCCCTCTGATAGAGTAGTAGCCCATACTTATAAAAATAGAAGGAATAAAAAAAATGTTGATCAACCTACTTATTTACCACCTTCTCAACCAATCCTTCCTCAAGCACCTAAAACTACAACTAAAGTACCCAATGATTATGATCTTGTTGATCAACTCCAAGTTACTCCGACTAAGATCTAACTGTGGGACTTGCTTCAATTTGCTCTGGTTTAAAAAGGTATGCTTTAGGAATCCTTAAAAAAAATCATCTTGCCTTCTTCTGCAAAGATGGTGGATGTTAATGCCTTGATAGCTCATATTCGTGCAAATTCACTGAATATTATGTTCTATCCATAGGAACTCCCACCTTTGGAAGTGAAAAAGTAGGTGGATCCTCTGATGATCATAGTTAACATCAATGATATTGGCATTAGACCTACTCTCATTGACTATGGTTTGACACTCAATGTATGTAGCATTGATATATTACCTAAGATTAATATTGATTCATCTTCTCTTAGAGCTTCTTCTATTTCTATTCATGGGTTTCATAATGCTAGTCAGTAAGCCCTAGGCATGATAGTCTTGCCTTTGAGGTTGGGACCCATTACTATACCCACCCTTGTATATGTTATGTCAGAAAAATTACCATATAACCTTCTTCTTGGTAGACCATGGATTCATGCCATGGGTGTGATCCCATCTACCTTACATAAATCTATTAAATTCATTTGTAACAATAAGGTAGTCACAGTCAAGGCTAACTCTGATGCTATGCACTTATGTGAGATGGCAATTGCTGGTCAAGTTTCAGTTGTGCCTACTCTTATTCCTTCAGTTTCTTCCAATGTGTCAATCTTTACTCCAGCATTACCTACTACAAAGGATACTCTTGAGATAGATGTCCCTAAAGAAGATCCTTCTGAAGCAAGAAATCCTAAGTCTACTCCTTCTCAAGAGAATGCATGTTTTGGTGATGATTGGGGTTCCTTAGAATTTATAGATTCCTTCATTAGGGATTATAAAGTTGACCCAATCCAATTAAAAAATTTGATAACATCATCCACACCCTCTATCAAAGAAGATTATTCTTTTTTATCACATGGTAATGTGAGCAATAGTTGTAAGATTCTTAATACCGATCATCCATTGTCTTCTATATTCGTGTCTTCTTCTTGTGAGCATTCAAACTTTTCTTTGCAAGAGAAAGGGTTGCTTCATGCTCCTCATCCTCTATCTTAGCAAGAGAATATTTTGTTGAGGCTTCTAAAAATTTGCTTAATTACTCTTCCTTCTCCTCCACGTAAGAAATTTCATAAGCATGATAAAGATAAACATTTTTTTTTGTGAATACCATCAAGTGCCTAGCCATTCCACTAGTGAATGTAAGGCCTTGAAGGATAAAATATAACTTCTTGATTCAAGTTCCATCACTCGTTTATTTTCTGATGCACTTGCCTCTTCTTCAAATAACAAGTGATAACGAGGTCTATCTCTATCCTATATTTTCTAAGTATCTTTCATGGTTCTCCTCCCTTGTATATTAGGGGCAATGATAACTTTCTCTAGAGATGTGTGTCCTTCTAAGGACCTCATCTCTTCTCTATCTCTTTCAAATGAAGTGTCCCCTTGAGTGGGCCCCTTGCTGTCTTGAAGGGTTCTCAAGGGACCCCCTTTGAAAGCTTTTATCTCAAATTAATTATATGATGTTTAGCTTGGGGGAAGCCTGACTAGACCTATTTCATATCTTTGTGTCTAGCTTGGGAGAAATCTAACTAGACCCTTCTTTTTTGTGACTGTCTTGCAATGCAACTTGTAGTAGACATAGGCTTCTCTTATTTGTCTTGCTCTATAGGACCGAGAACCTAATCTAGGAGGATCTATGAACCTTGAAAAATAAATTATCTCCAATTCTCAGGAAGTTAGCACCATGCCATAATGCTCAAAAGCACGATTCCAACGCTACTTGAATCACAAAAATCAGAGTCCATACACAAAAGTTACGGCCAGTCAAAGATTGTTCAAAATAGGTGCAAGGGCCCGTTAGGACATGAAAATTTTGATCAACTAAGAATCAATCGAAAGTGACGTCAAATCAAAGAGCTTGATGACACGAACCCAACGATGTTCATTTTGTCAAAATATGAGCTTGTACACGAAAATATTGCAACTCAAACTCTGGATCAAACAGGCACCTAAGGCTGTCCAGAAAGGAAAAAAATGATCGTCTCAGAATTTGGTGAAAATGGCATCAAAATGAAGAGCTCGTTGTCACAATCCCGACAACACTAGTTTCATAAAAAACAGAGCTCGGACGGCAAAGATATGGCCAATCAAACTTCAAGGTTGACTTTGTTGGTGGACTTGGTTGCTGACGTTAGCATGTTGACTCACCAGACCATTCTATGGCATGGACCAATCACAAAACAACACATGGCATCGGTATGCTGAGGTGGCAACTGAGTCAACAAGTGATGTGGAAGTTGATGATGTGGTAGGATGACTATATAGGTGATATGACAAATGAGTCAACAGATTTGGCCAATCAAGTATTGACACGTGTCACATCCTCGGCTAATCAATAGCTACCACGTGCCAAGTCTTTGATGAATGGATAGGTAGTTTTCTTTACCCAAAATATCATGATGGGGGTTGAACCCCCCACCTATCTACTCCAAGCAAACCTCTACACCACTATGTCGTGTGATTCGCGCTTTATCTATATTGGTCGTGGGTTAGTTTTGTTGAGTCTAGATTAAAAATCGATGAATGAAAATAGTGAGGGGCGTGGGTCGACCACCGCACCCCTAAGATCACTCTTCAAAAACACACCATATGGGGCTCTGAGGATATTTCGAGGCCCAATTTGATATATTTTAATCCTCTAAACCAAAATCCCTTTAGATTGAAAGATTAACCCCTAAATTTGAAGATAAATCTCTTAATTTTTCACAAAAAGATCAAAAGTAAATCTTTGAAGCCCGAGCAAATGAAAATTAAAGGCTTAGAAGAATTTGAAATATCTATTAAGAGATATTTAAAGATTATTATTATATAAGGGCATTTAAATTATTAAAGGGAGGATTTTTATGTAATTATGGGGGATATTGTATGATTTTGTAAATCTTATGGTTTTAAACCATATTGGGAAAACTTCAAGAATAAAAGGAGGAGCCAAGGAGGCATCGATGATCAAATTCTTGGAACCAAGTTTTTCAAGTGGGAGAAAATTTGGAGAGGGGAATTTGAGACTATGACCTTTGTATAAGCCTTTCTAGGCCTTTGTGAATCTTTTGGAAGGCGATAGAGTTCAAATTTTTGTTACAACTTTTTGTTGCAGGTTGAAATCTCTTCTTCTCAAAATTTATACTGAAGCATCTAGGAATTGTTAATAGATTGGTCACTCAGTTGAGATAGACCCAGAGACGTAGTCCACTCAGATGAACTACGTAATCTTGATCTTGTTTCCTCTTCTCTCTCTTTGTTTTGTGTTATAATTATCTCTTATTTGTTCCTGTTGCTCCACTATTTAATGTCTTTTCAATTAAGCTTAAGGAATTAAGGATTTGTTCACCTTTATGCACATTCACTTTAGCAATGTTCTTCATAGATCCCTTCTACATCAGATCAAGTGGTATCAGAACCCAATTTGGTTGGTTTTCCAAAAGAGATTGTTAGTCATCTTGCTAGTTTAATCAGTTTGTCGGTTTGACAGTTTATTGGTTTTCAGTGTCAGTGTGCAAGTTGACAGGAGGAAATTTGGAGCTCTAAAGCAGAGATGGCACCAAAGAAAGGAGAATCATCTATGGTGACGTTGTCTCTATCTGCATCCATGCTGGATGATATCTTTTCCACGAAGAGAATGGTTGAAGAACTCTACTGAGAGCACCAGGACAAGGCTAACAGGCTTCAAGATTTGGAGGAAGCCAACTAGTGCATTCAATTTGAGAATGTTGAGCTCAGAGATTTGCTTGAAAATTCAAACAAGGAGAATCAGGAGTTGCATGCAAAGTTGCAGAAGCTCATGGAGGAGAAACACAGGAGGAGTCCTCTTGCATCAAAGAATGTTGGCATATGTGCTTTTTGCCTGCATTAGGAGGATACTTCTTCATACTCCCCGCTCACTCGAAATGATGGCTTGGATGCATCATCTATAGCAAAGTCCACTACAAAGAGTCTAAATTCAAGATTTGCTTGTGGTCATGGGAAGTAGGCCAATTATGCCTCAAGCCAGGAGAATGTTGGTCAGTGTACTTTTTTTTGACATGTGGAGTACCTGAAACTTTTCAATATTACTAGTAACCAAAGTGGTTACCTAGAAGAGTCTCCTACATCAGATTAGGAGGTGGAAAATGATCAAAAATCTATTTTTGAAGGCTTTGAAAGGCACACCAAGGGTAAAGGCCTTAGGATTAGCGAACAAGGCATGATCAATCCTGTAGAGGTTAAGAGGAGACCTCGTTATCAAGGAATGAGCTATGGAGAGACTGGTGAATCCTCTAAAGCCTTTAAAAAGGAATATCCCTAGGCACACATTTCAGACTACGGTAGTCATGGAAGTGAAGCTGATTCTTCTCCAAAGAAGAAAGTGAAGAGGTAGGACAAAGCCCGGAACTACTGCACCCACTGGAGGATAAGTGGTCATTGGATCGAGAAGTGTTGGAAGCTACATCCAGAGCTTCAATGCTCACCTAGGCCCATTAAGGGACCTAACCAATAGAAGGTCACTAAGGAAGAGGTGGAGGTGGTACTTGAAACCACTATCTCAAAGGCAGAGGTGAAGGTGACACCTAAGGAAGAGGAACCTCAACTGGAAAAGGAGTAGTCAGCAAAGGAAAGTGCTTTTGACCAACTCTGTAAGAGCTGGGAAAACTTGTCATCTAAATAGTTCTATCAAATTTTTTTTTCTATTAGCTCATTAATAAATATCACATTGTGATTATGAGCTAGATGATACAAGTAGAGAGGGTTTTTGTAGTAAAATCATTATGCTGTTTGCATCAAGTTATATTTTCTTGGAATTCAAAGGTTGTTTAAGCCTTATCTCATGTAATTAGAAAAGAAAATGCTTGAATACTTCTTTTTGCAAAATGGTAGATTTTTTAAACTAAAGAGTGCTTAGTTGATGACAATTCTCGAGGCAAGAAGATGTTCATTATTCTTGTTTTAGGAAAAGAAGCACTTGATGAAATTCAATGAAAGGTGGATAGATCTGGATGATCACTCCACATTGGGACTCAAACTTGTAGAGAACAACTAAGAAGTTGCATGTATGTTCTCAGCTTTAATACTTAGTCTGACTCAGTTAGTTGATGATTGAGGCTCCTGAAGGTCTTTTTCTAAGGTCTTGTTGCTAAGGCGAACATAGACAGAGTTGTATGGTGAAGCTCATAATCTGCTATTCTGAAGTACGAAGTTGAGAAGGAATGTTTCAGGTTGAGGCATAGTTGTCATTACTCATGCAGTTTGCAAATGAGGAGTATCATAATCATGCCCAAGAAATTTCTAGGCTGGTATGCAAAATGAGAACCACTGCCATGAGAAGCACCGAGAGACAAGTTTATCATGCTCAGTTTTCTTCTTGCTTTTTGGTATGTCAAGTTTCATTTTGAACTACGTCCTTTGAAGTCCTAATGTGGCCAAAATGTAAGACCCCTAGAGGGAATATGTGGCCATAGGTATTCTCATACTAACCATGCATTGCTGAAGTATAAGACCCTAGCAGGCGGATGTGGCAATGTATGGTTTCTTGATATTGTCAAAGTGTAAGACCCCTAGAGGGTAGATGGGATAGTATCAAGGCATAGCTGAAGTGTAAGACCCGTGGAGGGAAAATGTAAGTTTTGAAGCATGGTGGAACCAGGACTGAAATCAAAATTATTTGGAGCAAATAGTAGCATTGTAGTGAAGCTTTGAAGGTAACAACAAATTTGATCCAAGCTGAGGGAGTCAAAGGTTCTACAAGACAGCTTTTGGAGGACCAAAACCTCTTTAGTGGGGAGGTTTGATCTAGAAGGATCTATGAACCTTGAAAAATAAATTGTCTCCAATGCTTAGGAAGTTGGCACCATGGCATAATGCTCAGAAGCATTATTCCAATGTTGCTTGAATCATGAGAATCAGAATCAGTACGCAAAAGTTAGGGCAAGTCAAAGATTGGTCAAAACAAGTGTAGAGGCTTGTCAGGACGTGAAAATTTTGACCGACTCAAAATTAGTTGGAAGTGACATCAAATCAAATAGCTTGATGACATGAACCCAACAATGTTCATTTTGTTGAAATCTGAGCTCATACACAAAATATATCGTGAGTCAAAGTTTGGGTCAAACAGGCACTTGAGGCCATCCAGAAAGACAAAAAAATTGATCGCCTCAAAATTTGGTGAAAACAACATCAAAATGAAGAGCTTGTCATCACAATCTGGATGGCACTTGTTTCATCAAAAAAAGAGCTCCAATTGTGAAGATATGGCCGATCAAACTTTAGGGTTGTCTTTGTTGGTGGATTGTACGGCTCCTAATGTCAACATGTTGACTCAGTAGATCATGCACTAACATGGACCAATCGCAGAACAACGCATGGAATTCGTACATTGAGGTGGAAGCTGAGTCAACAGTTTCCATGGAAGTTGATGATATGGCAGGTTGACTGTATAGGTGGTGTGGTAGACGAGTCAATAGATTTGGCCAATTAGGTGTTGACACATGTCACATCCTCGACTAATCAACAGCTACCACGTGGCAAGTCTTTGAAAAATGAATAAGAAATTGTCTTTACCAAAAAGATCATGATGGGGGTCGAACCCCCACCTATCTACTCCAAGTAAACCTCTCCACCACTACTCTACACGATTCGTGATTTATCTATATTGGGCATGGGTTACTTTTGTTGAGTCCAGATTAAAAATTAGTGGTTAAAAATAATGAGGGGCCGGTGTCAACCACCTGATCACCCCGCCCCTAAGATCACTCTTCACCAACACACCATATGTGGCTTCGAGGATATTTCGAGGCCTGATTTTATATATTATAATCCTCTAAACCAAAATCCCTTTAGATTGAAAGATTACCCCTAAATTTGAAGATAAATCTCTTGATTTTTCACAAAAAAATATCAAAAGTAAATCTTTGAAGCATGGGAAAATGAAAATTAGAGGGCTTAGAAGAATTTGAAATATCTATTAAGAGATATTTAAAGATTATTATTATATAAGGGGATTTAAATGATTAAAGGGAGGATTCTTATGTAATTATGGGGGATATTGTATGATTTTGTAAATCTTATGGTCTTAAACCATATTGGGAAAACTTCAAGTATAAAAGGAGGAGCTAAGGAGGCATCAATGATCACATTCTTGGAACCAAGTTTTCCAAGTGCGAGAAAATTTGGAGAGGGGAATTTGAGACTATGAGGAGGATTTTCTTGAAGAGGAGTAAGCCATACAATGTAGAATTATTCTAAGAAGATTATGAGAGAGTTGTGTAGACTTTTCTGTTGTAGATTTTTATGTTGTAATTATGTTGTCTGTAATCCTTTGTAGGCCTTTGTGAGTCTTTTGGGAGGTGATAGACTTCAGATTTTTGTTACAACTTTATGTTGCAAGTTGAAAGCTCTTCTTCTAAGAATTTATACTAAAGCATCCAGGGCATTGTTAATAGATTGGTCACTCAGTTGAGATAGACCTGGAGACATAGTCCACTCGGATGAACTCCATAATCAATCTTGTGTACTCTTCTCTCTCTTTGTTATTTGTTATAATTCTCTCTCTTATTTGTTCCTGTTGCTCCATTATTTAATGTCTTTTCAGTTAAACTTAAGGCATTAAGTATTTGGCGACCTTTATGCACATTCACTTTAGCAATGTTTGTCATAGATCCCTTCCACATCAGATCAGAACCTATAGAGCTCCTTTGCATCAAAGCTTTCCTAACATGTTCAGTCTGCAGATTAACATATTGCTTTGCAGGTATGCCTGTGAAGTTGCTTTTCAATCAACCTTGTAGGATTGAGCACCTATATGGCCCAATCTGACTATGTGGAGTCTCCTTACATTGGGCTTCCTTCATGAGAGAGAACTTGGGGGAATGCCTTCTTTGCAGGTCTGAGGGCCTGTGAAGTTGCTTCTTAGTCTAACTATGTGATTTCCCCTTACATCAAGCTTCCTTCATGAGAGAATACTTGGGAGAATGCCTTCTTTGTAGGTCTGAGGGCCTGTGAAGCACTTTTCATCCTACGGGATCTGTTCACCATTGGTTTATAGTCCTTCAATGCAATTTGTTCAACTCTATATGAGAGAGTACATATAGATCCTTTTGTTCATCTTCCATAGGTCTATGGATCTATGGTGCATTTATTCAGCTCTCCTTGGTTTTGAGGACCTGTGGAGCCATCTCTATTGGAATTTTCATTCATTTCTAGCTTCTCCATCTTTCTCTTAAATTCTCTTATCTCTTCTCTTCTCAATTGTATATATCAGATTGAAGATCTATATTCTTCTTCATCCTGAGTATATGCCCTTTCTCTCTTCGACATTGGTTACTTCCCTGTCTTTTGGGTGAAGTCTTCTCTTGAAGCAATTGATCCTTACGTTCTTCTCTCCTTTTAAGGATTCTTTTGTGTGTTGTTTCTTAATCTAGGGATGATGCATAGTATTGAGACAACCTTTTACATCAAGATCTCTTTCACTTTTCTAACTCAAATATTTTTAGTTAGTTAAGTGCATGTATGTGTTGTTTATGTTCTAGCCCCATCATGTAAGGATTTTTATGTTCTCACATTGTTGTCTTGTGCAGGTCTTTCTTGTCTAATGCATTTATTTTGTAGGTCTTCAGCCTCGGGGCATGTGTCCTTGGTTTGAATATTTTTCTACTTCCTCTGCAGTATCTTTTTAGCATCATGATGTTATTTATTTTTAGTATATCTCCTTTAGCATGCATATTAGTGTAGATTCATATTCCTACTAAAGTGGGGGAAAAATGTAATGTCATAAAATTGCACCACTTGTAATTTCACATACATTCTTACATCTGCTTTGGTGTGCACTCCCCTAGCACTTATGTAGGCCTATTTTAGCCCTTGCATCTACCTTTTTTCCTTCTCAGGATGTTGAGCACTCCTTTTCAACAGCTACCCTCACACATCATCTTTGCATCAAACCTTGTTCTTTTCTTGTTCATGTCATGTTCTAGCTTGATGTGTCTAGATACTAGTGTGCCATGTGGACATCTACACGCTACACTAGCATCCTACGACATTTCAATGTTCAAACAATTTTTTCTAAGCATTTTTGCCACCTGTCAACAAGTTTTGTTAGTGGTAATGGCTTGGGATTTGTTGTAATGACTTGGGAAGCTTCTTTTCCTTCCTTAAATGTTATCTTTTCAATCCATTTTGGTCTTCTAGCTTCTCTCCAGCTTTGTCTCATACCTTTTCCTCCTCTCTTTCTCTTCCTATCTTGCTTGTACAACTCTATACAGCTTGTTATAGTAGCACTCTCACATCCTTACAACACTCTTTGCAACACCTTTGGCTCTTGTAGCTATCTTTGTCTCCCTCTTTGTCTTCCTTAAGCCTTCTAGTTGATATCTCTCTTGCCTTATTCTTGTGAGCATCTTGGGATTTCACACATCCCCCATCTATTACATCTCTATTTTGTGCTACAGGTTATCCTCCTTGAGTGGGGATTGCTTTTATCACCTATATTTTGTGAAATGGGTTCTCCTCCTTTAGCAGGGTATGCTTTATCACTCATCGTATACTTTATTTCTCTTTATCTATCTAGTTGTCCATGGAGGTGGGAACACCAAAATGGGGGTTTGACTTAGAAAAACCCCTATACAGCCCCAACATTTTCTCCAGATCTTATGCATGCATGTATGGAAGATATTCACATGTTGGAGGCTTCATTACTTGGGTTGCTATGAGAATTTTATATCTTTCCTTCTCTTGCTTTATCATTTCTACTTTATTTCAGCTTTATTGCACTCTATTATTTTCCCACATTTTGGAAGTTTTTAGTAATCAGGTCGCTAGTTGTCACCTTGCTATTTTCTGTGATATTCTCAATTTTCTATTTGTACAAGATGCTAGCACACCTTTAGGAAACACAATGTCACACTATCATCCATGTTCCACGTTGAAGTCCTTCGGCCAAGAACCTATTAGTTTGTCTAGAAAATATTTGTGACCTCATTTTGATTTTGAAACTCTCACTTTGTTCCCTGAGGTAGTTTAGGGAAGTTCATCCCTTGGGAATCTCTTGAGAATAAAGAGACTCATGAGTAGTGAAACCCCCTTCTTTACACTAGTGATGCATGCTAAAACCAAGAATATATCTATCAAGTATCACTTCTTAAGACAAAAAGTTATGGATCAAGAATTAAGATTGGAGTATGTGCCTACAAATGAACATGTTGCAAACATATATACTAAAGAACTTTCAAAAGATACATTTGAGTATCCCAAGCAGAAGTTAGGGATTTTTTCCCCTCTTAACTAGATGCATAGTTGATGCATCTATCCAAGGGTAACAATTCAAGACATATCTTTATCCCTGGATTGATGAAGGCTACCTCTCAAAGGGATCTGGTAGAAGAATGTTAAGGTTTGTGCAATCAGGGGGAGATTGTATGTTGCTACAAGTAAATTTGAAGATCACTATCCCTTTTCCCTTGACATCAAAGGGGGAGAAAACTACATATCAGGTCAATGTTTCCATCAATGTGAAAAGGGAAGATTGTTGCAAGGTTTTTGCAGGTGTTTACATTGATGTCAATAGACTGGAGATTAATGTTGGTATTGTCTTTGATGTTAGCAAAGTGGTAGCGTGTGGATGGTTGCATGTGTTGCAATTAGTATGTTGATAAAAAGTATTATGTATGATAATGGATTTCATAAGCTTTTGATAACAGTTGTCATATATTCCTTGTTACTCGTGAATAATTGAATGATGTTGTGAATGTTGTATTCAATGTTTTTTGATGTAAAATGTATAAAAAAATCTCTTGTAGTCAGTGGCTCAAAAAGTAGTATTGAAAAGATATGGAGCATGCTTCGCATTCCTCCACATTTGAAGAATTTTCCTTGTGGTTTGGAAGTTTGTTAAATTTAGATGTATAATATGCATGTTCCTGATTTCATAGCATAAAAGTTATTGCAGAGGTTTCTAGGACTCGTAGTGTGAATATTGTATTGTTACAGTTAGGAAGGTTTGGAGAAATGCTTCACATTTCTCCATAGTTGATGTTGTGGTCTTGAAATTTAGAGGATGAGTTTAAAATGTCTATCTATTTTCTCCCTTCAAGTTTTAGACGTTGAGGTGTATCACAAGTCAAGTATTCAATGTTCCATCTCAAGATTATGTTGTCTAGGTATGCAAGAGATACTAGTTTTTTGTGTGTTTTCTTGCACCATCTTAATGTTGTGTGAAGTTGTAATAGAAGGGCTTAGAAATGTTTTTGAATATCATTTAATTCTTTTAATGTAATATGCATGATGTTATTTGTTTTCTCTTGTACCACTTGTAGTCTAGAGTTAATATTTGGAGGGTTGATTATTTATTAAGTTGACTTGGTAGTTTGAGGTGTTTGCGTCAAATTTTTGTTATGTGCACCAACATGGGATTGTGTGTAGATGTAAAATAGGTATTTCTTATCTCATGGCTTGGACCAAATTCATTTTATATTTTCCACAAATGATCTAGAGCCAACTCATTATGGTTGTTGCATGTTTCATGTTTATACATTTCTATTTGGCCGATAAGGAGATACTTGATTCTTATAGAAGGTATAAATGAAGGATCAAGTGTTTGATCAAGTGTGACATAGCAGTGTGTGTATTCAATGTGCTAAAAGTGATATATGCCAAAATAAGTGAGTTGAAGGTAGAAGAATGTGTACAAATCTGTGGAGTATTTGAAGTGTGTTGAAGGTAGTGAGCAAAAGGTAGAAGTGTCTGTATGAAGTTCTAAAGGTAGTGAGACAAAGGTAGAACTGTGTAAATGAAGTGTTGAAGGAAAAAATGTGTAGGTATAATGTTGAAGTGACCTGAAAGCGGGAGTGAATTGTGTTAATGTTGAAGGCAGTGCGCTAAAAGCAGTAGAGGTGTTGTGGTGATAGTGGATCACCAAAATTCATCAAGTATTATTTGTTGAGGTTGTAGCCTCTTTTTGTAAGTTTTGTATTGATAGGTAGTTGTAAACTTCCTTTGGGTGAAACCATAAAACTATGTTTTAAATCTTGTTATTGCTTTTGTGAGGCTAGATTTGAATAGTATCTCCAAGCAACTTTATCACCGTGGTTTTTCCCTTGTAAGGTTTTCCACATAGATATGGTAGTATGGTTGTGTGCCTATGCTCTGAAAGCTTTATTTGGTTAAGGAAATAATAATTTTTGATCGATAAAATTGAATTGGATGAATTTAGGGGATATACTGATTCAACCCCCTCTCAATATATCTATGTGTTCTAACATAATCCTCAATTTGTATCATCTTTGTCTCTCTATCTCACATTTTTCATCTCTTATGCTCTTGACCTCTCTCTCTCTCACTATCTCCATCCCTTTACCTAACTCTCTTTCCCTTGAGCTCAAGAACTACATCTCTCTCTCTCACACTCTCCTTCCCTCTATACTTCTCTCTATCTCACCTCTCTCTCTCTCCCTCCCTCCTTCCCTCTCAAATTTTCTCTATCTCCTCCATCTCTCTCTCACTCCCCTTATTTCTCTCTCTCTCTCCCACTCTCTCTCCTCTTTCTATCTCACTCTCTCCATATCTACCTCTCCCTCCCTCCTTCCCTCTATCTCTCAATCCCCCACCTTCCTCCCCCTTTGTATCGCATCTCTGTGCACATCAAAGAGAGAGGAGGGAAGGTGGGAAAGAGAGATGAGAGCGAGGGAGAGGTAAAGAGGTGTAGGTGAGATAGAGAGGTGGGTAGAGAGAGGGAGGGGGTAGATATAGGTAGAGAGGTAGGGAGAGAGAGAGTGGTAGGGAGTTCTAGAGGGAGAGGTAGGAAAAGAGATGGAGAGGGGAGATAGAGAGAAGTAGAGAAGGGAAGAAGAGATGGAGGGAGAGTTAGGGATGCAGAGAGAGAGAGGTGAGAGAGAGAGCAACAAAGAGAGAGGTAGGTAGAGAGGGAAGGGGAGAGGGAGGGAGAGATATGGAGGGAGGGAGAGAGATGTGAGTGATAGGTGAGAGAGAGCTAAGAGAGCAAGAAAGAAAGAGAGAGAGAGAGAGAGGGGAGGAAGGGAGAGGTAAAGAGGGATATTTTTGATAGATTGAATTAAAGAGAGAGAGAGAGAGTTAGGTAGAGAAATAGGGGGCAAGGAGAGATGAAATGAGGGTGGTAGAGAGAAAGTTAGGTAGACAGAGAGGGAAAGGAGAGATAGAAAGAGGGGGAGAGAGAGAGAGAGGGGGGATGGAGAGATAGGGAGAAATTTTTAAGATACAACTTAGAGTAGAGAGGGAAGAAGGGAGAGAAAGAGATAGAGAACAATAAAGAGAGAAGTAGGTAGAGAGAGGGATGGGGAGATATAGAGAAGTAGAGAGGGAAGGAGAGAGGGAGGGAGAGAGAGGTGAGAGAGAAAGAGGAGGGAGGGAAGGATAGGTAGGGAGATAGAGGTGAGATAGAGAGAAAGAGTAGAGAGAGAGGAGGGAGGGAGGGAGTGAGAGGTGAGAGAGAGTAGAGAGGTAAGACGAATGTATATCACCTAGCCATTAATTTCAGTAGCATATAAGTTCATAAGCAGGGGGTTTAGGTGGGGCTCTTCCCTTAGGATATCAGATGCCTAATTCAACCCCTCTATTAAATATAGTCATGGGGATGTCCCACTCTACATATAGACCCTTAGCTAAGTTACAATCTCCACCCCCACAACCATTCTTTAACACTGGGACTTTAGACCCCTCCCAACAAACTCAAATTCTCATAATCATGGTGGAGGATCTAACCCTATGACACACTCATCAGTTGTAACTACTATAGAAAGTGAGTGTACTGCTCATTTGATAATAGAGTTAGAAACTCTGAAGAAAACCATATCCCAAGTGACCAATGAGATGGCACAACTCAAGTTTACCCCCCCAAAACCAAAATCAAAATAAAAATCATCAAAATGAAGGAGGGTATTCCAACCAAAATAATTACTCCAACTAGAATCAAAGAAGTTTTCAGAGCCAAAATTTCCCCAACAAAAACTATCAGAACTAGAATAGGGGATACAACCAAAGGCCTAATAACAATAGGTAGTGGAACACTAGACCAAAAAATGGGGGAGTTCCCCACAATTATCAAGCCAGTGAAGACAAACCACACACTGCAAATGTTGTAGATCTAAACTTCTTAACTAACTAGTGTAGGTTGCATGATACCGCAACACATTTTGAAGTCAACTGTCCAAAGATGGAAAAAGTGGTTAAGATTGCTCAAGTTGATGCCCAACCACTGCAGGGTGCTCCCAATAAAAGTGGTGGATCCATGGATACATCCATGACTTATGCGGTCTATGATGAGGGATCTCCTTTCCCTAGGCAAGAGGAAAAAAAACCAAAATCGAATACATATGACACTCAGACTTTCCAAACCAAGGGAGGCCATTTTCTCATAAACCAGAACAAGGGAACATTTACCACATCTGCCCCTCCCAACAATATGGTTCCACCTAATTAGAATGCAAAAAACAATCTGCCACCACCAAAAGGCCCACCTGAGTTTCCAAACAGAGGTAATTCTACATTCTTTCCTAAATATCAAGTGAATGATAACATGGAATTTGATTTCATTTCAGAAATGTAGAAACAAAAGACCTCTTTGTCATTCTTTGACATTTTGAAGTGGTGCCCCACCTAATGTGACCTTGTGTTGAAATCCCTAGAGGAGGTAGATCGGTCGAAAGGAAAGACTAAGGTGACTCCAACTAATAACATGAACACAATCTTGTACAGAGGTAAGACGGGGACACCCCCATTCCTTTTAAGTGTGAGAATTTTCATAAAGAATCTCCATAATTTCCTTTTGGATTTTGGAGCCTCATATAATGTTATGCCTTTCTCTATTTGCAAAAGGTTGGGTTTAAGTCTAGTGAAAACTCATAAGAAAGTGATATAGTTAGATAAAATTGAGGTTAATGTTGTAGGAGAACTAAAAATGTGCATGTACAGATTGGATCAGACCCACAGATCCAAACTTATATAGATATTCAAGTTGTCAATATCCCTAAAATGTAGGGCATGCTCCTAAGTAGAGACTTCATGAAAGCCTTGGGAGTTATCTCTCATTGGATTTCACACACATGTGGCTACTATGGAAAGGGGTAGCAACTCAAATTAGGATTGAAATTGAACCTCATCTGAAACATATGATCACTGAGTATGACTACCCCAACGAAGTAGCCTATTTTGAAACTGAGATAAGAGTGTATAAGAGGGAAGAAATTTTGACCTTTTTTATATTTGATCCCAATTTCCCTCAAGCTTTAGAGCACAATGACCCTATGACCACTATCAACTAAAAAGTTCTAATGAGAAACTTGCAACAAGATAGGCTAGTTTTGGGAGAGGAGGTTGATTTGTGGAGTTTGTTACTACTGAACTAGTACAAGGTCCATTACCAGAGCCATTCTGAGCTGACATGTCAACCCTATATAGACATTTTGAACTATGTTTGTCAGTTAGGAGAGACCTTTCAACACCATCCTAAAACATCTCCAAATCAGTTTCCATTTGAGGCTAGAGATGCCACTATTTTGACAAGGACCAATACTATCTAGGAAGAAGTCTCCCCCCAAATTGAACACACTCAGACCCTATTTTCTGATCTTTGAAATAAGGTTGAGCAATCTTAGAAACTGTATAACACACCCACCCTTACTAACCTTCCAATTCCCAAGGGGTTGCTCAAAATGATAACTAACCATAAAATTGTTGATCAAGATTAGATGCAGGAAGTAGTTTCTACACAGGTTTTAAATCTAAGAGAAATATATGATGATCATCATTTACAGCAATCTCCTAATCTCAATATATTGAATCAGTCTGAACCACAACTTATTCCTCTCAAGCAATCACCCGCAGTTGGCCTGAAGAAAGAGATCCAAGCCCAAGATAAATTGTGGATCCTCAAATTTGATGGTTCCAAATCCAAAACAGGGAGTGGAGTTGGAGTTGAACTAACAAACCAGAAAGGGAAAACATATTTTTCTTCTTACAGGTTACAGTTTGTCTATACTAATAATGTTCCAAAGTATGAAGCACTTGCTAGGGGACTAATGTTTTCCCATCAGAAGAAGGTTACAACTCTGACACTTATGGGATATTTTGAGGTAATTTTCAAATAGGTTCACAGCCAATACACATGCCATAACAAGAGGTTGGCTGCATACAAGAATCGCATATGGAATTTGATAGAAGACTTTGATGCTTTTGTAATTAAATTGATTCCTAGAGAAGATAACCATATTGTAAATGCACTTTTTGTTGCTGCTAGTACCTCGAAACCCATGCAGGATTCCAAGTTGAAGAGATTCTTAGTGGAATTAGTCTCGATCCTAGCCATCCCAAACAACATCCAAAATTTCTAGGTCTTTGATGATGATTAGCATATACTTTCCTTCTTGGAAATTTTGGATGTCTTTGAGGGCTAAATTATCGATGAATCGAATAGAGATCAGGGAGACTAGGATCCCAAAAATTGTGACAAAGAGGGAATAATTAATCTGAAAACCAATAGTATTCCTAAGGGAATGGTAGCATTAGAAAGAATCTTCAATTATGATCCTCAAGCCCATGAAAGGTTACCTATAGATAGTGATGGAGAGAAGTTTGAGTTAGTCAACATGGTAGATTACAGCCTTGAGAAACATGTATTTATTGGAAAAACTTTCCCAAAGCACATTTGAGATAAAATCCTGAAAGTACTAAAAGTAGATATTGCAATGATTGCTTGGGAATACGAAGATTTGAAAACCTTTGATACTTCAGTAATAACACATATTATCCCCTTGAAACCTGAAGTGAATCCCTTCCATCAAAAGTAGTGCCCAGTGAATGCCCTGATTGAGCCCCTAATTCTTAAAGAGGTACATAAGTTATTTTCAGCAAGAATAATTTTTCTAGTGAGGAATTCGACCTAGGTCACTAATTTGGTCCTTGTTCATAAAAAGAGTGGGGAAATCAGATTATGTGTTGACTTTCAAAACCTCAACAAAGCTTCAGAGAAGGATAATTACTGACTTCCTTCTCTTGATGAGGTGTTGCAGCTAGTTAATGGCTCCTAGATGATGTCATTCCTGGATGGCTATTCAAGATATAATTTGGTGTTGGTTAACTACGAGGACAAAATGAAGACCACCTTCACTACCAAGTGAGGGACATTTTCCTACTAGAGGATTTTGTTTGGTCTTATTAACACTAGATCCACCTTTTAGCACACAATGGATGTGGCATTTAAGGACTTGGTAGGTAATTGTATTAACATATATGGATGATCTAATTGTATTTTCCAAGAATAGAGAAGACCATGCTACAAATTTATCAAAATTCCTTGGAAAATGCATAATTTATGGTGTATCCCTTAATCCGAAGAAGTGTGTGTTTGGGGTTTCAAAAGGGAAATTATTGGGCCACATAATATCAAAAAAAGGAATTTCAATCGACCTAGACAAAGTGGAATCCATTCTAAAATTGACCATGCCTGGCAGCAAAAGGGAGATGAGGTCTTTCTTTGGAAAGATAAATTTTGTAAGGAAATTCATAACTGGGTTTGTGGAGATCATCAAACCCCTTAATAAAATGTTGAAGAAGGATTTGAAGATTGAATGGAGAAATGAGGCTAAGTCTGCCTTCTCACAGATCAAATAGTCTATTTCAGAGGCACTGATTCTAACCAGTCCTGATTATCTAAAGCCTTTTTATATTTATTCTTTTGCATCTAATTATTCGTTTGTTGTTGTCTTAATGCAACGGAAGGGCGAAGGGGATGAAAGGCCGATTCATTTTATGAGTTCTCCATTCAAGAATGTTGAAATTAGATATCCATCCTTGGAAAAATAGGCCTTCACGCTAGTACGAGTAGTTAAAAAGTTATGACCTTATATCCTCCACAGTTAGATCACCACCATAGTTCTCGACCCTGCAGTGAAGTCTCTTCTTATGTAGAGTGAGCTAGGAGAAAGATGAGGAAATTGGATGGAATTTCTACAAGAAATTTACCTTGAGTTTCACCTGATGAAGTTGGTCTGAGGACAAGGCTTATCTAAGGCTATGGCAAACATTGATACCAATATTACTTGCCAACAGTACACTATACAATCATTCATGGGTGATCCTTGGTATACAGATTTGATCTTCTTGTTGCTGAATAACAAATGTCTAGATGGAATGAATACCACTCAGAGGAGAGCATTGAGACTAAAGAGTTCTCATTATATGCTCAAAGGGGGAGCTTTGTACAAAATAAATTTTGAAGGTGTCTATCTACGCTGCCTTGATTAGCAGCAAGCAAAATAGGCCATTGTTGAATTTCATGGCAGACATGGTACTGGGCATAGTTCTATTGATTCCATGGCACACCAAATTCTGAGATCAGTTTACTATTGGCCCCACATGTTCCAAGATGCTCATCAACATGTTAGGACATGTCATACATGTTAGATTTCAGCATCTAGGGAATAAAATCTGGCGATGCCCCTACAACCAATATACAAGGTAAGACCAATTTCCCAATGGGCATTATATTTTGTCAAGATGATTAATCTAAATTCATATATAGGTCATAGGTTTATTTTAATGGCAACAAATTATTGTACCCTCTAGACTAAAGCTTTTCCTTGCAAGAATAGCACCACTGGAGTTGTCATTAAGTTCCTAAATGAATACATTGTTACTATGTTTGTAGTAATGTTCACTCTGGTATGTGATAATGGCCTTGCCCTTTCTTCTACAAAATTTATTCAGTGGGCATATAAGCATAAAATTATGTTGAACTACTCTTCTAATTACTATCCATAGGGTAATGGTGTAGTAGAATCTACTAATAAAAATATGTTGGAGGTAATTAAGAAATTACTAGAGAGTGATACTAGGGATTGGCATACACAACTGAGATTTTCCTTATGGGAAAATAGAACTTGAATCAAAGATGCCTTAGGAAACTCACCGTTTAAGTTAGTCTATGCCCAAGACCCAATCTTCCCTATTCATCTATAGATACCCATTCTTTGATTCATGTAGGTGTTTTACTCTAATGATGATAGGATAGAGGTTTGACTGACTAGTTTACTCAGTTTGGAAGAACAGAGGGATGTTGCTCTACAATAGTTTTCCAAACATTGGGCTATTGACAAACGCTTGTTTGACAAAAGAGCTAAAATTAAAGCCTTCAGAATATCAGACTTGGTGTTGTTGTGGTCAAAGGCAGGGAAAGTAAAGGTGATCACCAAAAGCTTTACCGAATTTGGTTGGGTCAATATCAAATTTCCAAAATCCTTGGTGAGAATGCATTTTGGTTAAGTACTTTGATAGGAGAACTTGTCCCATTGCATGTCAATGGGTAGCTTCTCAAACATTATTTCAACCCACGAGTGTCTAACAGTCTGCTCGATTGTATATATGTAATTAGTTATCTTCTTACTCCAAGTTTGTGTGTTTGTTTGTTTGTTTGTTTTTGTTGTTGTCGTTTGTGTTTCTTTTCTTTTTGTTTCTGGGCGACCTTCATTTTCTCCATTTTAGAGTGAAGGGGTAGTTATTCAAAGTATACTAAAGGTACTAGGAGAGAAATTGGTTTAGGTATTTTCAAGTATGTTTGTTGAAATTTTTTGTTTCAAGACTTGTGTTTTGTGTTCATTTTTAATAATAGTTTGAAAGGTTAAGAACAAACAGGTACATTGTAAATGATCTCATAAAAAATAGTTGAATCTATCACAAAATAGATAGAAGCATATGTTTAGATAAAGACCTATTTGTCTTAGGGTGACTTTATTCATGATTTAAGTGAAAAATCTGATTCCTAACACTGTCATGAAGTCCATTGTAGTTCTCAACCTGAATTTCAGGTTATTACATCTAAGTATTGAGAAAAGATAAGAAAATAATTTCTTCCAGTAAAGCCTATTCAAAAGAAAACAAAAGAGAAGCATAAAGATGAAAAAATCAATATGAGAAGGGTAATTCAAGTATCTCTACCAAGGCTATGGATGCCTAGCTGGAAGTAGAGCAATGCTTTGAGAGAAATAGAGGTATCTTTATTGGGGCTATAGATGTTTGGCTGGCAGTGGAGCAATGCCCAGGATATCATTGCATGACAGTCAAAAGGGCTCAACTCGCGTAGCTTGAATCTTAATATAGTTGTTCAAGGGTAGGTAGAGCCTTTAGGGAAAGAGATGCACCATACATACACACACTCATATTCAAAGTTGTTATTGTTGATTTACATTTGAGATTCTAGCTCAACCTTGTTTTTCATGACTGATCATACTTGAGTTAAAATGTTCATGAACTAGAGGTTTTGGGTTACTGAATTCTTCAGTATCTTGAAAATTGGTAAACCATTTTCCCAATGGAGTCACCAATTGTTACTCCTTGCATAACCACCCATTTTTTTTTATCAAAATAGGTCCCCCTTTTGTTTTTTTTTGTTATTGGTGTTCTTGTCTGAGTCTTAGGAGTTGTTATTTTTCTCCTAATTCTTTGTTTTCTTTGGTTATCAGGTTCGAGTTTCGGAAAGGAATGTGCACTTGTTACTTTTCAAAGGTTCAAGTCCCTGTTCATGTCCCAATCTCAACCCCATCTTTTTTCTTGTGTCTTTTCTTTGTTCCTTTGGGTTCAGGTTGCAAACTGGCACTGACACTTGTTGCTTTGTGAAGTATAATTTTTTTTGTATGTCCCAATCTCAGTCCCCATGCATTGTCTTGTCTTTTTGTGTGTGTGTTAGAGTCAGGTTTCAGATCGGAACCATTACATTGCACCCTTTAGAGTGTGAGTTCCTACTTTTGACCCAATCCTGACCTTTGCCTATTGTCTTGTGCATTTGGCTTGTGTCAGAGTTGGTTTTTGAACTGGAAGCAGAACCAAGAACTTTTCAAAGTTCTCATTCATATTTCTAACCCAATCCCGATGTCTAACTCCCTTTACGTCTTTCAGGATTGGACTTCGAACCATGACTTGAACTTTACACTCTTTGAAATTTTTGGTGTCATCTTGAGTCTCGATCCTAGTTCCCTTTTTCTTTGTGTGTTTTGAGATCAAACTTCAGACCATGACTTGCACTTTGAACTTTTTGAAGTTTTGGGTTCATCTCTCAACCCAACTTCGACTCCCACTTTGTTTTGTTGTTTGTCAGGTTTCAAACCACTGGCCATTGACTAAACTTTGCACTTGAAAGCTCAATCTGGGTCCATGTCCCGATCCTAACTCCCACTTTTCTTCATTATTGCAACCTCGTATTTATGGCGTTCGATCAGATACTGAGGCCCGACCAACCCGCAATTAATGTCATAACCACTCGCATGTGCAAACGATTTTTTATTCCGTCACTCCTCGATTTCCATCCATTTTTCTTTGAAGTGTTTGGTGAAGAGAACAAGAGTGACACCGAGCTAGGGTTTGGGGATTTTTCTACAATTTGTGGGCGTACTGTCAGAATTCTTGGTTGCATTTGAAGGTAGGTGTTTTCCTTGCGTTTCTTGTCTTTGTTTTTGTTCTTGCTTCCATTTGTGTTCCTCATGTTTTACGTTTTTTCTCTTGCTTTCTATTTTATTTTCTTGTTTGTTTTGTTTTGTTTGTCTGCATTTTCCTTCACACCCTTTGGTGTGTTTTCTTCACTCTCAAATCCTTTTGGTTCATTGGTCATGTTTCACTATTCTTGTGTTGTTTTCATTATGTTTTGGTTGTTGGATTGCCCATCTCACTGTGCCCTAGCTTTCTATGGTTTTTCTCTAAGTTTGGGTCAGAGTTTGTTTGAATTGTCAAATTTTGAAGTTCCAACCATTTCAAAACAAAGTTCTTGATCCCTATGCATAACCTTATCCCAACGGAGTTTTCTAGGATATTGTTATAGTTATTGTTGCCTTCATTATTGTTTCCCTATGAATCTTGATCCCGCATGCATTTCAAGGTCAGGAATCAAAACTCCACTTGGGGTTTTTCTCTACTTGGTCTAGGTTCCTTCAGTTGTCCAACCCTGACATTGGGATCGAGAGTTGGACTGACACCATGAGCCCATTAGAAACTTTTGAAAAAGTGCCATTCTTGGTCCTGCTTTCGATCCCCGCATTACCATCAAGATCAGAAGTCAATTTGGCACTGAATCATTGGTACATCGATAAATACATTGACCTAGTGTCACCTTGATCTCAACTCCCGATATCTTATCGGGATCAGAACTTGGAGTTGACTCATTCCTACTATGCATACCTAAGTTCTAGTTCACGACGGAGTACCGACCCTGATTCTCAATATCCTATCGGGATCAGAACTCAGGAAGCTACTTAACCTTGTCCATTATTGTGATTCTGCTTAAGATTGACAACCCAATCCTAACTTTTGATTCAACATCAGGATAAGAACTCTGCAAGACCCCCTTCATTCATTATATTTGCTAACTACCACTGCCAAGTCATGACCTAATCCTGACTTCTGACAAGGTTCAGTTTTGTGCTTAAAATGGTTAAGTTCTTCGTTATGTTCTGAACCCAAAACCTGAAGATGTTGAACTAACTTGTTGAATTGGATTTTAGCTCGAATTAATGTTAATATAATATGAATTCTTGTGTTCAAATTTCTCCTCATATATCTTTCCTTTTTCCTAGTAATGGTCAGCATTGCAAGATAACTAACAAATTTATGACTCCAAAGGGGAAGTACCTACTGAGGAAGTTCCTACTAAGGGAACATCTGAAGGAACATCAAAGAGAGAAAAAGCTAAGAGATTAAAGCCAGAAAAAGTTCCTCTTACTATGAAATATAAGTTCCATGGGAACCCAGTTCCATCCAAGTTTGACTCTAAGGTCATGAACATCACTGACACATTGGTAGGACATATGGATTTGGAGAAATTCCACACATATACCTTTTTAGAGGATGTTGCCCCAAGAGCAAGGAGAATTGCAAAGTCAGGGCTAGCTCATGTAGCCAGTTTTCCTATTGTTGTATAGTGTCCTAAGTTTATTCTAACTACTACACAAACACATAATCAGTTGGATGTTGTTGATATGTGGTTGTCATTGATGTCAACACTATTGGCCTTTAAGACATTAGAAGTTGAATAGGTCGAGGATATTAAAAAAATTGTAATGGAATAAGTTGTAGGTTGTCAATGATACAGTGAAGTTTAGTATGTTGGTTAGCTTAGTACATTGATGAGCAGATGTTGTGGATTAAAGGGCTTGTTTTCGAGTATATCTAGTTTATCCATGTTGAGTTTTAGAGATCTGCATGAAGATTTGATCGAGTTATGAGTAGTTGTGTTCTAACAATCATTATGTTGCTTCAGTTGGTGTTCCTAAATGAAGATGATGTGATTCTAGTAATTTTAGTTATTATGGATGCTTCTCTAGTGACTCATCATTTTTTTAGATGTTTCTAGATATTTCTCTATCTATGTTGCACATCTACATTGATCATTGTGCTTGCAATTGGTGATTTTCTCTTGCATGTTCATGTTTTTCATGTTCATGGCTGACATGGTGATTGTAGCGTGTTGTGGATCCTCAAGCCAATTTTTTTTGAAATTTTTTCCTATTTGAGATTTTGTTTTGGGTCTTCACTATGTTTTGGCCAACTTTGGTCGATCCACATTGAAAATTATTTATTGTTTTGGGCTAACAGTTTGCATATGTTCTATTATTTTGTTGAAGCCAACATGTAGCGATGTAATCTCTTGTTGTAGATATATGTAAGTGATTGTTTATTCCATTTGAATGCATGCATGTGTAGGAGATGTGCAAATAATTTCCTAATCATTTGAAGTTAGGAGCAGAGTGTGAAGAAGAGTGAGCAGAGTGTGAAGAAGTGTTTGTGTGTTTAACCAGAACTGTAATCAGGCATTAGTAGATGTTATTTTCTCAATTCAAAATCCTATAGATGTAATCCAAATGTTTATGTAAGAGAGTGTGTCTTCCTTTGGGCAATAATCCTTGTTGTACTTGAGCAGTGAGCTCTAGGCAGTGTGTCTGAATGCATGTGCATTCCCCATTTATTCTTCTTTATACTTTTAATAGGGTATAATCTTGTGGACTGACCTCCACCTTCATTTTTCCCCTAACAGGGATTCCACGTAAAAAATCTTGGTGTTATGTGTGTTTCTGATGTGTTGCTGATTTATGCTTTCATGGTTATCAATCAAATCTAAGAATAAGGTTAATAATTTTAAATTTATGTGACAATTAATTCACCCCCCCTCTCAGTTTTCTTCCCTTGTGTTGCCAACACAATCCTACTGAGAGGCAATGCATTGATGCTCAAGGTGATGTAATGATTGATTTAACCCCAACAATGATCAAACATGTTTTTGACCCTCCTCCTTAGCCCAATCTTAAGATTATGATTAAAGCTAAAGCACTTGAACTATGGGAAAAGGATGTGATGAGAACAAACAACTTATCAACAAACGGTGGCTGAAGAAAGAAAACAAGTCAGTGAAGAAAGTGCCACCTAGTCCCAAGAGGTCAGACTTTTCTTAAGATATAGGGGATATAATCACATTACTGGCCAGAGTGTTTGGAAAAACAAATTCTCATGTCTTTTGACACTAGATGTTTCCTTTCATCCAATTGATTCTAGATGGAAATTAATACTTAGATTGGGTGTAGATTATCTCAGATAGCATTCATAACCAACTCCTTAAAGTAACATAAACCAAGACATTTTATATGTCTTCTTATGTCATTTACTATGTAGCAAGGATCCAATGATTTCTTGGGTTGAACACTAAAGGGTCAATGGATGATGGCCCAAATCAAAAGAAGGTTTGGGAACATTATGAGCAACTTGAGCTTAAGGCATCGAAGAAACACTTTAAAAGATTCAATGATGCTTCTCTATATGTTGTTATAAATCAACTCACAAGTGATATTGGTTTAAGATTGTCATGGGAAACTATGGAATTCATTCGGGAATGGGGGTATTGGTTTATTCAATATCTCAGGACTACTTATTTCAGATTATTTGGCTTTGATGGTCACCCTATTAAGCTTCCAAGATGTTGTGGTGATAGGTGGATTTTAATAGATTTTTCTTGACAAACTATGGAAGTAAATGTTGAATTCTCCTCACAACATAAGACTATTTCTCATTCTTTCCCCTTGCAATTGATATTCTATTCTTGTTCTTCTTCGGTAATGGCTAAGTCAGCAATAGAGGAATTTCAGGCTCTAAATTTCTAGTAGCACACTTTTAGAAGATTACACTTTCATAAAATCTTTTGATCCAAAGAGAAAAATGTATGCATTGTACCCTTCTCATTTTCCTCATCATCAGCCACTTCTTGAGGATTTTTGGGCCAACCTTTAGTATCAATTTGAAGTAAGAAAAAGGGGGTATGAGAGATTAACAACTCCCTCCATGAGAGATTTTGATGTTTAAACAGATATTCCTAAAGGCACTACTGATGATGGGATCACACTTGATCCTAGGTATGATATGGATAAAGTGGCCACAAAGAGTTTGGAGCTCATCAATTGGACAGAACAAGAAGCAACTAAGATCTAAAAAATATCACAGTGAGTGGTGAACAAAAGCTTGAAATGGATTGAACTCTAATTAAAGCAACCAAGAGTTGGGTATTCAAAGAAAAGAGGTTCTAGCAGTGAACCTACTTCTACATAAACTAAAAAATACAAAATATTAAAGAAGGGTGTCACAATAGGGGAAAAAACCATAGAAGAGCCTACTTCAATGGAAGAAGATGTTTCATTACAGTAGTGTTGGTGTAAATAAAGTCTTGTACCTAATTCATTCATTACTAGGGGACTTATTTATACAAGTTTACTTAGGTCCTAGGAAGGAATCTTTCTAGAAGATGTTAATTGTCATTAGTTGTTATCTTATCCTTTAACAATTATACATGTGAACCTAGGTAAGTGTGATTAGTTGTCTCATGTCATATGATTAAGACACTTTTCATAATCCTATGCCATCTTGCATCTCACCTTGGCTATATAACCAAGGGCTTTCTCTCATTTGTAATCATCACAATCATCTCATATCATTGACATTGAATACAGTTTATTCTTGTTATATTCATCTCTCTCTTTTGTGCTTTCCATTTGGTCTCAAGATCTTGGCAGCCATAGCCAATTCTAACATGGTATCAAAGCAATTTGGGTGGCATTGAAGAGTCTTTTTCTGAAGAGAGATATAGATTTGGGGGTGTTCCATTTTTGGCTCTTTTTTGTAAGTTCATATCAGAGTTTGCTGGTGCAAATTTAAGCTCATTATTGCATCTGGAAGGTTCGAGAAAGTCGATTTTTCCTTTTGTTTCGTTCAAATCGGACATATGAGGCCAAATCTATGAGGGTTTGAAGTTGAAGAGTGGTTGCCAGATCTAGAAGGTAGTTGCATTTTTGGAGCATTTTGGGTTAAATCTGACCCTGCCATCGCGTCCAAAAGGGCCAAAAACCCTATGAGCGACTGTCAAATCATCTAAATCAGAGCAGTTGTCCGGTGAGGCAAAGAAAAAATTTCCCAAGGAGTCGTATGGCCCCCGATCGTCATAATGGCAAATGGTACAATTTTTTTTAAAATAAATTAAAAAAATTTCTGTTGAAAATTTTCAAAACTTTGTTTAGAAAAAAAAAATTGTTGATTAATTCTTTTGCAAAGATTGTATTTTTAAAAAATCAAAAAAAAAATTCAAAGAACGAAAATCTATGGACATTTATTCAATTTGCAGATGTACTGATAGTACTGGAAAAGTACTAGCCACCGCACTCTATCACCTGCCATGTGGCTTGAAGCCATTCGTTGCTCCCATCAACAAAGACACTGGTGGGTGTTTATAGAATCACCAACATCAGCAAAACACCGGAAAGTGTTTATAAAATAATGGCGACCGAACTCATTAATCACCGGTGGTCGGTTAAAAACTCTGGGTGGCTAGAGAGAATATTTCGAGGGCTTCTTATTCTGATAGATAGAAAATCGGTGGTATATTTCAGATTCCTCGTAGGATTCCCTCTGACTAGAGACGACTATACAGGCATCAAATTCAAGCAGTAGTGAAGTGAATATTCCATCCGGAAGGCATATTCCTTTTTGATGGCCCTGAGGACATCAAATTTAATGCTAGGAGTTGTTTACATCAGCACAGTTTTGAAATTTTTTCCCCCCTCATGGTTTGCGTTTTGGATTTCATAGGAAAACTTTGAAGCTCAATATCTTAGTCATACAGGCTCCTTTTTCATAGCATTTTTTTTTATTTGGGCTAATTTTTCACGCTCTTCACAGTGGCGTAATAATTTTTTGGTTTCAGTGCCCAGTTTTTCTAGAATTTTCAGATTCTCACAAGTGTTGCTACTTTGTCCTCATTTTGGGAACTTTGGGAGCTCATATCTTGCTCCTACGGTAACATTTTTGTGTGAATTTTATTTTGAAAGTGCATTATTGTTCATGTACTTCTTAGTGGTATGATTATATTGATCTTATTTTGTACCAAAAATTGTACTTGAATCTGTGGCCTATTTTGGCATCTGTAAGTACTAAGATCAAGACTAGATTGTTGTTTTTGGAATCTAGTAACTATAAACGCACTAAATATAAAGTGCCAAATCATATATTGCTTTGGGGGGGTTTCTTGAATGAGTGATTTGGTGGGGTAATCTTGCAATGATTGGTTGCATTCTTTTGCTTGGTTTGTGTTCTTGCAATGGGGAAATATCAAATTGAACTCCTAACTCCACATAATTATGCTACATGGAGAAAATTAGTATTGAACTATCTCATGATGAAAGGTCTAATAGGTCATCTAAAGGACACCATTCCAAAACCTATTGATGTTAAAGAATTGGCAAGGTGGGAGATTGATCGTGAGAAAACACTTGGATGCATATGTTCATTAGTCTCATTTGATTTATAATTTCATATTGAATCATGTAATACACCTAAAGAGGCATGGGAGACTTTTGAAAAATTATATGGTAAAATAGATAAGATTAGAGGATATCAGATTGATAATGATTTGATCAATCTTGATCCTAAATGTTTTGATCGCATCCAAGACTACATCTCCAAAATCAAGCAACTAAGAACGCAATTGAAAGAATGCAGTATTGAAAAAGAGGATTTACAATTGGTTTTGAATGTGTTATCCAAGCTTGGTCCTGTTTATTCCATATTTGTTTATGGCTTTCATACCCATCGACTTTCTATGGGAGCATCATATGTTGATACTAAGTTTGGTGACTTTGCAAATCTCCTAATCCAAGAAGAAGCTAAGTTAATGAACATGGGTCTAATCAAGTCTTTCAAGTCACAAGCATTGGTGGCTAGTGAGTCAAAGAGAGAGAAAGAATCAGGGAATCTTGATAAGAAGCAAAAGAAGAAAAATAACAAGCCACATAAAGAATTAGAATCCTCATCCTCAAAAGGAGAATCATCTAAGAAAGAGAGGCCTTTTGTGCATATTGCAAGAAGGATGGACATGAAGAACATTATTGTTATAAGAAGGATATTGATGAGTTGAAGTATCTTCTCAAAAAGAATCACATTGATTTTCCTTCTACAATGTCTAAATCTTCTCCTTCTACTTCAAAATAGTCTAAAAAGGACAAAGGTCAAGCATCTACATTAGGAAATAAAGGACAAGCTCTTTGTTCTCTTTCAAGTCCAGGATCAAGGAGATGAATTCTAGATTCAGGAGCATCTCATCATATGGCATCTTCGCAGTCAATATTCTCTTCATTCCATCCTTTTACTATGTCTCCTATCTTGATGGGAAACAATACATACATGAGTGTAACAGGGAAGGGATCTATTAGCATTGGGGACAACACTTTTCAAGATGTTTTTTGTGTTCCTCATTTGATAAACAATCTTCTTTCCATTTATCAGATTACACATGGTGGAGATGGGACGTCTGTGGAGTTCACTCTTGATTCGGTTATCATTCAAGACTTGGAAACTAGAGAGATCATTGCTACTGGGGTGGTTGATCATTTATCTTGGTTTTATACCTTGCACAGTTTGCTTCTGATGGTGGCATTGTTCCTTCAGTTGTTGATCATATCAACCATGATTCAGAGGAGACATTTGGCTTCTTAAACTTTGGAGTACTCACATCAGATCCAATTCTTGAGTCATGCATTTCATCTCCTCCATCTACTGTTGCAATTGATGATGCTTGTGTTGCTACAATTTTGGCTCCTAGTGATTCAGTGTAGCAGGATCTTGATTGTCTTCTAGATATGGCTACTTTGGATGGCTTCTTGATAGGTATTTCAAACTTGTTTATGGAGTCTTATCTTGCAGATTTGGAGGACACTATTGATAGCATTCATCTTCTCTTTGATGAAGATTCTCCTTCTTCAGTTGTTGTGAGGGAACACCTTGACCCTCTTTTTCATTCTCTACATGATCATTCTTTGCAATTTGACATGAGTGTGGATACTTTTGGACAGCATTTGGAGGAGGCTTCTTTGTCTTTAGAGGGGATATCCTTGTCTTTGGATCATGTTCTACATTCATCTCTACTAAATTTTGGATTGTCCTCTTTAGCAGTGTGGCCTATAACACCTATTTGGAGTGTGTCATCTTTTGACATCGACATGGAGACACTTGAGCATGCTTCAGAGACATCATTCATCATCCATATTCCTAACATCCTACATACATCCATGGTTTTGTTTCTTCCTAATGGGAGGAATGTTGTTCGGTAAGATTGGATCATCTTCAGCATTCAATGTCGAGCTTCTAACATCATTGTAGGAGACTTAAAATTAAGGGGGGGTTGCCTTGTCTCTCTTCTACTTCTCTCTTATGGGGGGTCTTTTTCCTCCCATGGGGCTTTTACCTTCTCATGCATCATTGAGAGAACTTCTTTCTTTGTATTTCATCTTTCTTTTGGGGAGGAGTTTTGTCCCATTGGGTTTTCTCCTTTTCTCCATTTGTGAGAGATTTCATTTGCATTACATGTACATGGGTACCTAACATGGCCTAGTAGCGAGGACCCATCTTTGTATCTTTGTATCATTTGCATAATAATGTGCTACTCCCTAAGTTGCACTTAAGGGGGGGTGTTGGTGTAAATAAAGTCTTGTACCTAGTTCATTCATTACTAGGGGACTTATTCACACAAGTTAAGTTTACTTAGGTCCTAGGAAGGAATGTTTCTAGAAGATGTTAGTTGTCATTAGTTGTTATCTTATTCTTTGACAACTACTACATGTGAACCTAGGTAAGTGTGATTAGTTGTCTCATGTTATATGATTAAGACACTTGTCATAATCCTATGGCATCTTTCATCTCACCTTGGCTATATAACCATGGGCTTTCTTTCATTTGTAATCATCACAATCATCTCATATCATTGACATTGAATACAGTTTATTCTTGTCATATTCATCTATCTTTTGTGCTTTCCATTTGGTCTCAAGATCTTGGCAACCATAGCCAATTCTAACAAGTAGGTTGATGATGATTTGTATAAAGCAAAGGTTACCTATGAGGCAGCTACTAATGGGGTTACTTTAGGTTTTTCTGCAATAGCCTTAACTTTTATTCATCCTAGTGAAGGAATTTTTCAAAGACATGTTGTTGTTCCTCCACAAACTGAGGACAATATTCCTACTATGCCATCAACTTCAGGAATAGTAACTATTGAAGAGAAGAGACCCCGTGTGATTAATGTGACAGATTCACCTATTTCTTCATACTCTAAAAGAACTCTATCTCAGGAAGGTGAAAGACCTGAATGGGAAGAATATTTGAAGAAGGTTGAAGAGGAACCAAGAGAAGAGGAAATTGGGTTTGAATTGGGTAGCTTGGATAGTGAAGAATTGAAGCTAAATGAAGTATTGACTAAGAAAGAGCAGGAAGAATTGATGGAAAGTGCCCAGAGGTTAGTTATTGAATAGGCTACTCAAGAAGAAGAAGAATAGAAAAGGAAAATTGAAGAGCTAGCCCAAGAGAAGGAAGCAGTTGAGGCATTGAAGAAAGGAGAAGATGAAGCTCTTGAACAGGAATTGAAAGTTGCACAAGAAAAGTCTATAGAGGAAGAGCTTTGGGCTCAAGAGTTAGAGTAGCAGAGGTTGAAAGCTGAAGAGGAGGCTACAAGAAAAGAGTAAGAAATAAATAAGATAGAAGAAATAAGAGCCCAGAATGAGAGAATGGAGCAGGAATAGTTACAAAAATAACAGGAAGATCAATAAAGGGTCACTTCTTAGCAAACCGTTGAGACAATTTCTTCTACACCTCCATCCTCAACACCTCCCAATTTTCAACAAGTAACCACTCAGCCAGCTGTACCCACTTGGCTCAAATTAAATTTAGAGAAGAGGTAACAAGTACAAGCTTAGCCAATGACATGGGATGAGATGAGAGCATAAATAGATAAAGTAAAGTCAAGGAAAAATCCTCGTGTTGTGCATTCAACCAAGTTGAATGATGAAGGAGATTTGGTAGTGGAAATTGTTACCCCTATTGTTGATAAAGATGATAGACTATTGTAGCCTAAGTATTATCAGATAAGCATTGTTAATCTAGGGAAGCATACTAGGAATCAGCAAATAAATCTAATAGATATTGTTGCTACCACCACCAAATCAATGTTAATTAAGGATAAGCAAGCCAAAGAAGAGCTTAAGGTAGAAGTAGGAAAGATGAATAATTTTCTGAAGGAATTAATTTCATCCACTCCTAAGCATCCTACACCATCAAAGATCCTTGTTTTGATGAGTCAGAAAGAGGTGGATGGTTTGAGTGAAATGAAAAAGAAGGTCACATGGTTTGATAATTGGCTTAATGTTTTTAAATCTGACATGGATGAGCATTTGGATGAATGTTTTAAAAATTATTTTAGAGGCATTAAACTAGTTTAAAAAATAGAAGAATCTATAAGAAAATGGTGGGAAGAGGAAGAGAAGCTCAGACAATACTTGGGTAAACTGAAGATGATTGCCAAAATTTCTGATGAAGAATTGGTCCAGTCACAGATCTTGGGGGGTGAGGGCCCTAAGTTCATTTCAAAATCTATTAATGTATCTATTTTCAAAACACAGAATCTTCTTGAACAAAGAATAGCCATGCTTAATGGAATTCATGACATATGGGAACAGGCAAGCATTTTTGAAGATATTATTTCAAAACTTATTGATAAAACTTTACCTCCAGATCAAAGACTTGAATCATTAGGGGAAATAAAAGATGCTTGGGAGGAAAGAATTCATAAAATAGTGGAGATACCGTTGAGCTAACACTCATGGATAGGCTACTAGACATCAGATGTGGCATGTAGTGGGCAGTCATGAACATTGGTTAGTTGAGAGAAATTATCGCTACAATGGGCAAGAAATTTGAAGATTAAGAGTTTAAAGCTGACTGGGTTGATGGACCTGATGATGATACGTTGAAGCAATTTTTCTCCAATTATGATGAGTATCATGGGGCTTCTCACAAGGGTGACAAGTGAAATAAATTGTTTTAGTTATCTTTTTGACAACAATACTTTCATGGCAATTTTTGAGTAGGTAGATGATTGTGGATTAGGGTTGGTAAGTCAGAGATAACACGTGGCGATCAACAGAGGACTGAGTTGGGACTTGTAGTCTAGATTTTGATTGAAGAATTAGATGGTGTACCTTTTGCAGCCCCAACAATTTCGGCAGAGACAAACACTTGGAGTTAACTGAGCATCCCTATAATTATGGATCTGGGCCCCAAATTGTGGATCTTAATTTTTTATAGGAGGAATTGATGCTAATTTTTTATATATTTTAGAATTCTCTCCTCATTGTGAAGGTAGGATAATTTAAGTTAGATTGGCTACCTAAAAGAGATATTAGATACAATTTACTATTTTTACAACTTCTTATGCAAAGATACTCAAACATTTTTTACAATTTTAATGCAATTAGTTTTATTTCAGAAGTTTGTTAGTTTAGGGATGATGTTAATGAACAATGGTCATTCATATGTTAGTGAGATTTTTTGTGTATAAATGTTTCTTATTTGATGGAAATCAATAGAAGACTCTAAATCTAAAACCATTTCGTTGCATTATCCGTGGATGATATTTCTCTATATTTGTTGATTTGTTGATTTTGGTAATGAGCTTGTGATGTTTTGTTATTTGAAAAGAAGGTTTTAAAAAAAGTGATGATGAATGGTTGTATGCTTTAAATTTGCACTATGAATGGATGCAATGGTATGGATTATTCTATAGATTGTGTTGTTCTATGGTTTTATTTGGTTAAGAAAGCGCTCATTATGAAGTTTACATGTCTGAATTAAAAGAAATTTGTGTTCATGTGTTGATTTCCTAAGCCTTGTTCTATCTTTTATTATTTATTTACACCCCCCAAACGTTAGATTAGTTTGTACTATTCATTTTGTACTCATTTACTAGTAGGCCCCCTTGAACATTATGGTTACATGGACCACTAAATAATAACAGTACAATTGAGAACCAACTACAGAGACCTTGGAAGATAGGTGGTTTTAGATCATTTATCTTTTTTAGAAGAAATAGAGTAGAAATATTATGTTTTAATGTTGTTGTATTACTTTTACCATCAATAGAATAAGTACATGTTCCTTCCTAAAACCCATCCCCGAAAAACAAATAAAATAAAGACTTAGGAGAAAAAGCACAACTCCTAAGACCCAGACAAGAACACCAAGAATAAAACAAAACAAAATGGGGTGGTTATGCAAGGCATACTAGATAGAAGTAGAGAGAGGATGAGGAGAGAGAAAGAGGGTGAGAGAGAGAGAGGTGATAAATAGATGTGATAGAGAGAGAAGTAGAGATGGAAGGATGACAGTGGAGAGATTGAGAGAGGGAAGGAGGGAGGGAGGAAGAAAGAGGTATAAAGGGATAGGTTGGTAGTGATAAGTAGAGAGGGAAGGAGAGAAAAGGGAGAGGTAGGGATGGAAAGACAGAGGTGAGAGAGAGAAATAGAGAGAGAGGTAGGTAGAGAGAGGGGGAGATAGAGAGTAGAGAGTGAGGGAAGGAGGGAGAGGGAGGGAGAAAGAGAGAGAGGTGGGAGAGATGAGATAGAGAGAGAGAGAGAGAGAGGAGGGAGGGAGGGATAGGTACGGAGGGAGAGGTGAGATAGAGACAAAGAGAGTAGAGAGAGAGAAGTGGGAGATATGTGATAGAGAGATGTGATAAAGAGAGAGAAGTAGAGAGGTAAGGAGGAAGGTGGAGAGATTGAAAGATGGAAGGGGGGAGGGAGAAGTGAGAGAGAGGTGATAGAGAGATGTGATAGAGATAGAAGTAGAGGGGTAAGGAGGAAGGTGGGGAGTTTGAGAGAGGGAAGGGGGAGGGAGGGAGAGAGAAAGAGTTATAGAGGGTTGTAAGGAAGAGAGAGAGGGGGGAGATAGAGATATGTAGAGAGGGAAGGAGGGAGGCAGGGATATATAGATTAGAGAGGGAAGGAGGGAGAGAGAGATAGAGAGGTGGTTCTTGAGCTCAAGGTAGAGAGGGTTAGATAAAGGGATGGATATAATGAGAGAGAGAGAGAGGTCTAGAGAATAAGAGATGAACAATGAGTGAGATAGAGAGAGAGAGAGACATAGAAAGATGATACAACTTTTTGATTACTAAAATTTGACCTAATTACTAAAATTTGACATGTTGATTACTGAAATTTCATTATGTCTAAAAAATGATAAGATCCTCCAAAAAATAGAATTTTTAATATAATTCCAAGAGATTTGAAACCACTCTCAAACATCCTGAAACTATATACATGAAATATAACTTAAAGTATAAGAAATCATATGTAAATGTTTAAGAAAGTAATGTCCATATGTAAATGTTTATTTAATGTATATAGTTTCATTGGTCGAGAAAGAGAAAAACAAGGACAAAGAAAAATGAAACAATTCAAGAAAATGCTTTCTAAAAAGTCATCATTCACATTTGGTGCTTGCCAAATGGCTTGCATTGGGAAATACCAACCCTTTGGGTTGGATTCTCCTTGGGCATCCAACCCAAAGGGTTGGAAAACCATTTCATGCCAAAGACATGATTTTTTTAAAGGGTAACAAAATTTCACATATTTTTGCTTGTGCTCTCCATTAGGTTTGCAAGTGCTTCAATAAAAATTTATAAAAATACCATGATGACGTTAAGCTCTCTCTTAGCTGTAAACAATGATTTTGGTTTGCCCCTCACAATACTTTGCTCCTCCTAGGGTTTTTCACCTAAAAGGAGAAAGGGGATTGGATGGGGGAGGGTTTAGACTCAAGACTAATGTTAATGAGATTTATTATGAAAAATTAATATGTCCTAATGCTCTGATCTGAAAATGAAATGATTCAATGATGCAAAACTATGAAAATGTGAAGTGCTGGAAAACACAATGTGATATGCAAAAATTCCTAAGAATGTAACTAAATATTGAAATGACATAACAAAATAAAAGAGATTCACCTGGAATTAGAAGTTTGATGTTGGAATATTCTGGAATCCTGAGAAATTGACTGGAATGTTGACTAGGACACTTAGGCTAGTCTGGGCGACTTAGTCCCAGTTTTGGGAAAATTTGTCGAAAAAGGAATCTGCCAAATGGGTATCTAGAAATGTCAAAACCAGTTTTTTGGCCCGAAAGTGGGACTAATTCACCCATGGTGGAAAATTATTCCTCCTGCAAATTATAGGGAATTCAGGACATAATCTTGTAGTCTCAGGTTTGTACTTCCTTTTCTGACAAGTGTCTGTAATTAATTCTACAAGAAACGGGGTAGAAAGTCTCTCCAAGCTTGAAATAACGTG
The DNA here is from genome assembly GCA_007258455.2 of Sequoia sempervirens. Taxonomy (NCBI): domain Eukaryota; kingdom Viridiplantae; phylum Streptophyta; class Pinopsida; order Cupressales; family Cupressaceae; genus Sequoia; species Sequoia sempervirens. The sequence continues at coordinate 274,367,503 of VDFB02000003.1, read as the reverse complement.
ATGTTGACTTGATTGACTTTATGCACTTTTTGATCACTTTTCAACACCTATTGCTTAAAAAATTTGCATACAAAATTCACATGCACAAGGGGGGAAATGGTTGAGGGTTAGAGAATAGGGGTTTGCCTTGGTCAAACCCCACTTTGGTAATAAAACCCTAAACAATGAAATGAGATGAAAAGAGAGTGATAAATAGATAACATGCAAATATCATAAACTTACCAAACCATTGATGCTCAAATATGAAGATGTGCAATGAAGAACTCCAATAACTTGACTTGATAATGCTTGATTTGCTTGAATGCTTAATGAGTGCAAGAGATTGTAAGTGATTTGGAGATAGATGATTGTAGGAGATAGGAGATGTAAAATGAGGTGAAAAACCCTTATTTATACTTGATTTTACTAAAATTTCTCGAAAGTAACACATCATAGACCAACCTCAAGGGTTAGAGGACAAAATCCCAATATAAATTTAAAATAATTTTGAGTTTTGTGCTAAAAAGGACTAAGTCACCCCTATGGGCGACTTGGTCCCACTTAAGCAATTTAAGTGGGTGTCAAGTTTTTTGGGGCATTAAAAGTTATGCAACGGGAATATCCTTAACAACACACTTGAAAATGTCTGGAAAGTGTATTAAGGGTTCATTTAGAAATGAGAAAGGGGTGAATTAGTGAAATTAAGCCTAGAAAAGCATGAAATCTTGTTACAAGACTTTACAACACTTCAAAATAGGACTTAATAAGTGATAAAAAGGTGATTTTTAGGTGAATTGTAATAAACAGAATCTAGAAAAGTGTAGAAATATTTTACAACACTTCACAACAACTTCACAAGACATCATAATTTGAATGTTTAAGCCCTAATGTGAATTTTTTAACCACATTACAACATTATATCAAGCCAAAGCCCATTATAAAGACTCAAGTGAGCATAAAAATGTCAACTATACATTTTTTGGTGACACATTAAGCCCCCACTTTAGTGAGAGGGTGAACTTGCTTCAAACTCTCGCTAAAGTAGCCCAACATGCACATCGAGAGGGATCCTAATGTACTTACATTGGTAAGATGAAACAACAATAATCAAGAGGGATGATCAAGCCCCCAGGATCAAGATCTCATGGAAAACCAAACATAAGAACAAAAAGAACATACATGATGAAGAAAAGGAATGAAAACTTTGATCATCTGTCCAACTGGTTGTTGATTAGATCTAGGATGGTTTTTTAAAATAAGAAATGTGAACTCACTCTGGGGCAATGAAACTTATGACTGTCTGTTAGGTGAGAAGTCTCAAGTATACTCACTTTGGGGCCATAGAACTTATAGTTGTCCACAAGGTGAGAAATCCCAAAAGGCGAGATACATAAGCTAGTTGGTATGCACTCACAAACATGTAGGTGGCCATGGGGAAATTTATGCCTCAGAATAGGCTTCCCGCTCAACCATATCAAAGTTATACCTCCTAATAACTTTAACAAGGTGCCACAAAGAAAAATGTCAGTTTGTGCTTCATGAAACAAGCAAAGCTTCGTATTCTTAGAACTCATGAACAAATGCAAAGGTACCATACGCATGCAAGTTGCGTTATGCAAGGTTGCAAAAATGTAAAAATGTACCATGCAAAACTATAAAATGTAAAAGATGTTTAAAGGAGTCTTGTTAAGTTCATGCGAGGTCTATCACTTAGGGAACATTACGTCTAATATCTCCAAGAGAGTACCAATCAAAGAATAGAATATTCACAAATTAGGGGATGCAATGTGTCACATCAGGCCACCAAGAGGAACTTAATATGCTAAGATAGATCACACTCATGAAAGACATCACCCCAAAATTCATCCACAAAGTGATGAACGCATCGTATAAAGTAACAAGGCTACACTTAGAATGAAAGAATGCAAATGAAATGATGCCAATGTATGCCCCCCACTTTAAAGGAATTTTTGCGCATTGGTCTAAGAGAAATTACTTTAAAGTAGCAAAGGAAAAATACAAAAGAAAACAAGACATGAGAGCCAACTTGGAAATCCCCTATGCCAAGTCATATGTTTCTAAGTTTGGTTGTTTCATGTAAACAAAAAAGAAAAGAAAATAAAAGAAAAGGAGGGTTACCCCCCAAAAAGGAATACACCAAAAATATAAGGGACCTATGGATTTTGGGTCATTATGTTCATTGTTGCAATGTTTTGTTATGAAAAAGCTTAGAACTATCATCATTCCCCAAAGCACATAGAACTGGAAGAATGACACAAATAGAGCGAAAACAAAAGGAAACACAAAGTCCATTTTGGGTCAACATGGAAGAGAAATTGTGGTCTCAATGCTTTGCATCATCCCCAAAAGGAAAACACAAGTGAAAAGGAAATGAAAAGGTGAAAGAAAAGGAAAAGCTTTTGGGTCAACGTGAAGGAGACATTTTGGTCTCAAGGCCTTGCGTCATCACCAAAAGGAGAAACACAAGAAAAAGAAAAATTAAAATGAAAAAGGAATCAATTGGGTCAACATGGAAGAGACATAGGGCATCTCAATGCTTTGCGTCATCCCCAAAAGGAAAACACAAAACAAAAATGGAAAAAGACAATGCACAACAGATAGAAGAATAGAGGTACAAATAGAGGAAGAGAGAGAACATCAAACACACAATACGAGGGAGCACGAAACATACATAAAATAAAAATGAATGTAAAAGGCTAGTAAGGTGAATGCAATCCAACCATCTAACAAGTCATCCACCTCCCAATCATGTTTAGTGTATTGTGAGGGCGATTGACTGTCCAAAGGAAGAATTGCAAGTGTTGAACTAGGAGATGTACCAGGATCTTCACTTGGTGGAGAAGGTTTATCATTTAATCTTGTGGTAGATGAAAATAAATAATTTAGATCATTATGCACTTCATCATCTATTTTTGTGATATCCTAGTCATCGTCATCATCAAGATTGATTACGACAAGAGGATGGAGGGTTATTTCTAAGGAAGAATGTATCAAAAGTTGCAGTTGTTGGATTTATTCATGTTGTTGTGAGGGTTGGACTATACTATCTTATGGTGGGTCAGGAGGAAGAGGGTGATCATCTATTGCTTCTTTCAAAGGCATAGGTTTATTTTCTTTGTTATTTTGTGTTGCATTTAACAAGCAAGGAGACGACGATGACGCCTACACTCTCGAGCACCGCAGTTTCATTTAAAAAAATTTTGAAGTTGTTGAGGTGTAAGAGTGGTTTGATCCATCATAGGTTCCTTGTATTCTTGAGGGGGAAGAATGGGAGGAGCCAAAGAATATGGTTCAATCACTTTCTCTTTAGCTTTATAAACTTGTTTAATGCGGAGGTATGATGGGGTTTGTTTCATTTTCTCTTGGAAATTTAAATGATGGAGGTGAAGTGTCTATGGTTGGGTGCTCATGAGGGTGTATGGTTTGTTCAATTTCAAACTTAGGATGAAGCATAGTTTCATCTAGGATAGGAGGAGTGGTAGTGGACGGGGATATGTTATGAAGAGACAACTCGGCTATTCATTTGGTTTTGAATTTTTGGTAGGCTGTGAAAAAGAAATATTTTTGAGGAGTGATGGGTTCCATAGGTTTAGGCCAAAAGGATTCTAAGGAAAAATTACATCTAGAGGATAACAGACTAAAGCCACTATGGTGTATGGTAAATATTTCATTGCCATGTGGAAACTTCAAACACTTGTGGAAAACTGAGGGGATTGCTTTCATTGAGCAGAGCCAAGGATGACCCAGTTGTAGATGAAATTGGTTCGATTGTGGAATAATATAAAATATTACATCCAAAGTCTTGGGTCCTATTTGTAAGGGGAGTACGATCAATTTGATCATAGGGCACACAAAACCATTATGTGTTTTAATCCATCCAATTGGTTTGTTATAATCATCTTGATACAATTCATGTAATTCTAAAAATTCTTTTGTGATCGCATTCTCGCCACAGGCGGGATCTATTAATATCCCATTGGTGGGCTTATCATAGATTTGGTCGACTATGTGAAGAGGACCATCAGGAAGCATTTTAATTATGTCATTGGAAAAAAAATTGATATCAATTTTTTTTTTGGTTGGGCCCTTACGAGGGATAATGTCTATCGCACCCACAAGTTCACCCATAGGAGTAACTTGGGGAAAAGTTGGAGTTATATCATGTTTTTCATTATTTGTATCAATGTTCATGACTTAAGGGTTTGAAGGTTCACTAGCCTTGACAAAGGAAATTTTATGTTTAGGCATGGGGTTGGTAAAGATTTGTAAATTCTAGTTAGGAGGTACAACAGACTTATTGCATTGATCAATAACACCCACAATGGACAAACGACCCAAATCAATGAGGTCTTGAACTAAGTGTTTGAGACGCTTACATTGTTCGGTGTCATGGCCATTTTGGTGATGAAAATGGCAATAAGCATTTGGTTTGAAGATAGGTGGTAAAGGCTCAGTGCTATCAAGTGGTTTAACGGTGGGAAAAGTGATCATTTGTTGTTGGAGCAATTGGTTCATTGTATTATGGACGATATCAGGTAAGGGAGTAAATTGTCTCTTCAAGTCCCCATATGTATAAGGTATTTCTCCTTTAACAGCTGCCACTTGATTTTGAACAGGCTGGTTTTCTAAAGTTCTGCACATTGTTTTGATTATTTTGCTTAGACTTCTCATCTCAGTTAGAAGTGGACTTTGAATCACAACTTGAAACTGAGTTATGATAGTCACATAGGTTTTGCATAAGTGCATGAGCGAAGGAAATTTCATCATCGTTAACTTGTCTTGAAGGTTTGTGTGCAAATTTTTGATAAACAACTTCTACAGATGTGAATCAAGAATTTTGACATCAACTTGAGCATACAATGACTGATAATGTGAAATGAGGTCAGTTACTTTTTCGTCAACATTTTGTCTATAGTGCATTAGATCAACCATTATCTTTTTTAGGAGTCATATGGACTTTGTAATGACTTACAAAGGCATCTACAAGTTCATTAAATGATCGGATTGAATGATTAGGTAAATTGGAAAACCACTCCAATGTAGTGTCCTTTAAGGTCCGAGGAAAAAGTTTAGCTTATAATTTTTCATCAAGAATAAAATCACTGCATAAAGTTGTATAAGTATTGATATGGTTAATAGGGTCTCCTTTGCCTCTGTATTTCTCAAACCTAGGCATTTCAATTCCTTGTGGCATCTGAGTCAGTAAGATTTCAAGGGATAATGGACTATTATGAACATGATATGTAGGTGGAGCATTTTGACTTTGGCTAATGGTGGAGATTTGTTGTTGCATGGATGATATAGTATTAAAGAGTTGTGTAATGATGGGATCGGTGTAAGTGGTATGAGGTGGAAGGGAAAATGGTGATGGGGTGTATGTAATGTTAGGGGAAGTGAAAGGGACACTAAGAGGGTTGAATGTGGAAGAAGGAATATTTGATGCCACAAAAAAACTAGGAATGCTACTTGGAATTGTGAAAGAAGGAGCCACATGACTAACCTACTACATAGTTGTTGTAACCTAAGGAGTGGTATAAGTTGGTATGGATTCTATGGTTGAAGGAGGAGGAATGTGAGAACCTCCTTGACTTATAACAATGTTTTTTAGTTGGGTTGTGGAATGAATATGTTTGTTGTATATCTCAACAATTATCTTCATAACTTGTAATCCATCATCACTTTCAATCAATCGATGAAGGTTTTCTATGGCTGCTATGGCAGTGGTAGAAATGTTTTCAAGAGATGTAAATCTTGTTGTAAGTGTGCAAAATCCTCATGAATACTAATGAATTTTTCTTGTGGTATGGAATTGTTTTGTGTGTCAATATTCATTGGATGGAAAGGTGAAGGAATAGAAGTGGTATTGTCCATGCTTAATGTGCCATTGTCCATACTAGGTGTAGGAGCTCTTGAGATCCCAAGGTCCACTATGAAAGTGTTATCGTGGGAAGCCATGAGTCTAGAACTTTGTCTCACTAAAGTATTATGAATGGGGCACCAAACACTCATACAAGTACCAAAAGAGATAGGGTGGATGCAAATGCAATGCAATCTAGGGAAAATAAAATGAAAAAAGCAATAATTTTGTAAACTAAAATAGAGATGCAGTACCAAAAGACAAAAGTATAGAAATTACCAAAAAATTACCAAAAAATGCAGTGCAAAATATGCAAAAGGACTAAGTCACCCAAGGTGGCGATTTAGTCCCACTAATAATTTTTTTGCATTTTTTCAAAAAAATTAAATCTAATTGTATGTCTTTCAAATGCACAAATGCAACTACAGGACGTAAATGTAATTTTTTTGTGTTTTTCAATGCAAAAAATGATGCAAGAGTGCAAGCTAATATGAGCTTTTTCATTAATGCAATTGAAAACTCTAGGATGCACTTTAACCAATGCAAGTGAAACCTAGTATTCTTTTGAAATTTAGAAAGGAATAATGTTCAAAAGAGGCAGGCTCACCAAAATGTAAACAATGATTTTGGTTTGCCCCTCACAATACTTTGCTCCTCCTAGGGTTTTTCACCTAAAAGGAGAAAGGGGATTGGATGGGGGACCAAAATGCAAGTTTTTACACTCAAGACTAATGTTAATGAGATGTATTATGCCAAATTAAGATGTACTAATGCTTTGATATAAAAATGAAATGATTCAATGATGCAAAACTATGAAAATGTGAAGTGTTGGAAAACACAATGTGATATGCAGAAATGCCTAAGAATGTAACTAAATACTAAAATGACATAACATAATGAAAGAGATGCACCTGGAATCAGAAGTTTGATGTTGAAAGATTCTAGAATCTTGAGAAATTGACTGGAATGTTGACTAGGACACTTAGGCCATTCTAGGCAACTTAGTCCCAGTTTCGAGAAACTTTGCCAGAATAGGAATCTATCAAATGGGTATCCAAAAATGTCAAAACTAGTTTTTAGGCCTGGAAGTAGGACTAATTCATCCCTAGTGGTGGCTTAGTCCTCCTACAGATTTTGGGAAATTCAGGACAGAATCTTGTAGTCTTAGGTTTGCACTTCCTTTTCTAACAGGTGTTTGTACTTAATTATGCAGAAAATGGGAGAGAAAGTCTCTCCAAGATTGAAATAAGGTGATATTGACTTGTTTGAATTTATGCACTTTTTTATCACTTTTCAACACATATTGCTTGATAAATCTACATACAAAATTCACATGCATAAGGGGAAAATTGGTTGAGGGTTAGAGAATAGGGGTTTTCCTTGGTCAAACCCCACCTTGGTAATCAAACCCTAAACAATGAAATGAGATTATAACAAAGTGATAAATAGATAACATGCAAATTTCATAAACTTACCACACCATTGATGCTCAAATCTAAAGATGTGCAATGAATAACTCCAATAACTTGACTTGATAATGCTTAATGAGTGCAAGAGATTGTAAGTGATTTAGAGATAGATGATTGTAGGAGATAGGAGATGTAAAATGAGGTGAAAACCCCTTATTTATACTTGATTTTACTAAAATTTCCCAAAAGTAACACATCACAGGCCGACCTCAAGGGTTAGAGGACAAAATCCTACTAGAAATTTAAAATAATTTTGAGTTTTGTGCCAAAAAGGACTAAGTCACCCCTATGGGCAACTTGGTCCCACTTAACCAATTTAAGTGGGTGTCAAGAGTTTCGGGGCATTAAAAGTTGTCCAACGGGAATATCCTTAACAACTCACTTGAAAACGATCAAAAATTGTATCAAGGGGTCATTTAGACATGAGAAAGGGGTGAATTAGTGAAATTAAGCCTAGAAAAGTGTGAAATCTTGTTACAAGACTTTACAACACTTCAAAATAGGACTTAATAAGTGATAAAAAGGTGATTTTTAGGTGAATTGTAATGAATAGAGTCTAGAAAAGTGTAGAAATGTTTTACAACACTTCACAACAACTTCACAAGACATCATAATTTGAATATTTAAGCCCTAATGTGAATGTTTTGACCACATTACAACATTATATCAAGCCAAAGTCCATTATAAAGACTCAATTGAGCATAAAAAATGTCAACTATACATTTTTTTGGCAACACATTAGCTATCTAATCATATATTTTTTTACATTTTGATTATGTTAAGGTTTTCATCTTTAACTCCTTTTGTTAGTGTCTCCATTTTTTTTCAAAAACCAACATGTGCTAATTTGGGTATAATTTTTTACTCATTCATCAATTTTTGAAATAAATTACATTTTAGAAACTAAACTACATTCTACACGTATTGAAGAAAATTGATTTTCAATTAGTTTTCAAAAAAATTAGGGGGGTCATGCTCAAATTTCTACTTTTTAAGATGTGTCCACTTCAAAAATTAGTAAAATATTATATATTCATTTAAAAATTATTCATAAAAACTAGCATAAGCTACATGGTGTTAGCTAATTTCTCACTAGAGAAAATTTTGAAATTCTAAAAAAAAGTTAACATTTTAGCGGGGGCATAATAGACTTTATGCTATTTTTAAAAAAAAATAGGACCACTTTGTGTGAAACCTTTAATCTTCACTATGTTTTAAAAAATAGTAGTTTAGAAAGTATATTTAGAGCACTACAACTCTTTTTCTTGTTGCATCTTCAAATTTTGAGTGTAACTATCTTCATTTTCTCATCGAACATCAGACTTTTTTTATTTAAGAAAAAAAAAGTGGCATTTTAAGAGCCCTTTTGTGTCACAAATTTGTGTACTTACCCTATGGTAAATGATGAATCTATTTGTGCCATTATCAAAGGGTTGGAGAATGACTTCACAAAGAGAATCTCCTTGAAATTCATAGCAAAGTTAAAGAATTGGGGTAATTGGTATATCTAATTAATAATTTCACATACATCAGAGTGGATGGTTTCCATAAGGCTCCCTTCAAGCTCTCAAGATACCCTACTAATAGGATAATCCTATTGGAATTGTGTAGATAGGTGACTAAGATTCAAAAGCTAATTTCTAGGAAACATAAATCAAGATCCTTCCCTATAAAGATGGGAGTATAATCTTATGCAAACATGCAAAATTCCAATACAATAGAAGTGGAGCTAGCCATGTACATGATGAACCTATATAATGTCCCAAGGGCCAAAGTTGACCCTATTGGGAGAATTAGTAAGGCCATAGACTCATTCTTCAAACATGACCCTACTTTAGAAGACCACTAGACGAATTGTGAAGAGGAAATTGGGGTAAGAATGAAGGAATATTGTAGATTGACAGTAGAGATGATGAAGGCCTATAATGTGGCCAAAGTTCCAAAGGAATTAAGGGCCAATAATAAAGTCCTAGACCTCATCTACAATTGTCGAGGAACATACAATCAACCAATATACAATGTAGATTGCTCAATTATAAAAGATGAAAATATGAAGACAAGGGAAACAAGTGTTAACACTTGTTCACAAAGATGGTTAGTATCTTGTTTTCCCATGATGGAGTTACCAAAACCTCAACCTCAAGCAAAGAATTCTAGTGTAGTTGAAGGTTCATTTTTTGTTGCAACTAAGAAACAAAGGTTGTCATCCTCAATATTTGGATCTAAAAAGAGGAAAGAAAAGGAGAAGATAGTCATAATATCGAGTGAAGAAGAGTAAAACATTCCTCTGAAGAGGAGAAAAAGAACTAAGAGTGATCCTTGAGCCACATATGTACTAAGATCTATTTTTCCCACTCCTTATTCTCCCCCACATGAATCTCCTCCATCTCCTTGTCCAAATTCACCCCATCATGAATCTCCTCCTCCATATCCTCATCCAAATTCTCCCCCTCATGAATATCCTCCTCCATCTCCTCATCCAAATTCACCCCCTCATGAATCTCCTCCTCCATATCCATGTCCAAATTCTCCCCCTCATGAATCTCCTCCTCCATCTCTAATTCCTCCAGCACTTCATCCATCTCCTCCTCCAAGTCCTCCTCTAGAATAAAAAGGAATACAAGTTGTAGAGAAGGAAGTTCATATTGAAGAGGCGGTGGAAGAAGAAATTGAAAAAGAAGAAATAGAACAAGAAAAGGAAGCTTAGAATGAAGAGATGGAAGAAGAAGAAATGGAAAGAGAAAAGGAAAAGCAAGAACATGAAAATTTGTAGGCCTCATACAATACATAAGTCATCCCCTCTCTCCATTGCATGAAATCTCTTCCAATCTCCCAATATGGCTAAACCATACCATTTAGAAGAGAAAAATGACTTATGTGCAAGAGAAGGAGGAAGATAACTTCACCATTCTTGTTGAGACATTCCAAGCTCCTACAAAGAAAATGAATATATCTAGGATTTTTTCTATTATTTTTTTTGTCACCATATGGGTATCCCCATGACCCTGCCCAATCCCCAACCCAACTTTCCTTCGACATAGTTTATGCCAAGTTGGGGTCAAGAAGGGCTGAGGTGAGGCGATAATAGTCCCCTAGGGATGCACACAACTACCTACAAGCCATATGCATCAGTTAAATCTGGACCTCAAAGTCAAACCCAACCTTGGGGAGAAAAACCAACACTCAAGCCAACTACACTACTCGTACTATTAATTAGGATGAGCAAGGAAAAAAGTGTCTCAAATAGTTGTCTCTATAGTAGACAAACCAAAATCTGACATGCTACCTAAGGACTACCAAATAAGGCAAGTCAACCTTTATTCATAGACTAGAGAAGGGGAACAACAATCATTACAAATTACAAATAGTTGTGTCCACTATCCTAAAAAGGATGCAGAAGGATAAAAATACAAAAGAAGAAACTAATTCCCAATTATCCTAGTTAACATGTATCAACAATTTGATAGGGCCTATTGATTTTTTTGCTCTTGTTCCAATATTGTAAGCTATATTAAAACTGGAAGCCCTACACCCAGATCTTGAGGGTTAGTTAATCATTATTAAGGGATGGAAGGATGATCTACAATATTTATACAGTGAAGTTTTGAGAAAGGCGATAAAATTTTATCACTGCATTAGTGATGAAGGTAGTCTAGCTCACTATATGGAGCCAAAAATAAATGATGATTTAATGGTTTGTGACTATTACATCCTAATTTTGTAGAGAATAAAGGATACTCCCTCACAATATTTTCTAAAGGAAGTTGTGATTGAAGAAGAGGATCAAGATAAGCCAAAACAATGGCTAAACGTAGAACAATTGAGAGTAAATACCTTGAACAAATGTAAACACAAATTGTATAGCAACAAGAACCTATCCAAATAGGGTATGGTAAAGATAAAATAATTTATGGAGAACCTAGGATGCGCTTTCTAGAAAACCTAATTCCTAGTGGCATCTCCGAGTAAGATGATTAGAGAATTATAGGAATCACTACAAGGTCAAGTCACTCAAGAGACCATTGACCAAATGATGACCTGAAAGAAAGTTGTAGGATTTCCAAGAGGAACTAGTGGACTTCATGAACTTACAAGAAAAATTAGAGAGCTCCTCTTTCTTGTAGAGGATTAAGTTGAAATACCATTAGGTTCCTCCAATGGACATTATGAACAAAGTTATCAGTGCCTTTTTGGAAAGCTTCCTTAGCATTGATTAAATTGAACTATTAAACTTTACTATATTTTGAATAAATTTTGTAATAAACCAGTGCCATGTGGTAAAAACCCAATTTGGTGTTGGATTTTTAGTAAACTCTAGTTCCAAATTATCTATTAAGTTTAGTTTAAGTTTATTTCCAAATAAGGGTTGACCATCCTAGTTAGACTTTTAGTTAGCCTTTTTTTAGTTTCATAAATTATGGGGCGCACTATTTTATGTATTTTATATGTTTTGATAATTGTAAGGGATCAAAAACTATTGCAATTGTAAGAAACTTATACAATTTCAGTATGGATTTCTCCTACTGTATTTTGTGAGCTTTTATAAAATATCAAAGGATTACACCTATTGCATGCATATGGATCTTGATCATTAGTGATGGTATGTTTATTTTATTTTTTAGAATTGAATAACTTGGAAAAGTCAATTTTTTTATTGTGATGTTGAATAGAGTCTTGTCTTAGACCCACACATGTTTTATAGTGATCTGATTTGATGTGACTTAAAAATATTAATATTATTAATTTCCTTTGAAAATTACATTGGTATTAATAGTAACTAAGTGAATACTAATTACTTTAGTATTGGTTATTGTGATTTTACCTAACCATTTAAAATTGATAAATAGAAAATGATTTACCTTTCTCCATTTAATTTAAGTTTGTTCTTTAAAGTTCTATCTCTCAACCCTAAATCTTTTGATCTTTATTTTACAATAATTTAAGTCTTTGAAAGAGCATAGTAATAATGTAGATCTACTAAAGAAATTATGGACTAACATGCAATTGGTTTAAAATTCAAAAGAAATGAATATTTATATTCAGTGTTGTAAGCCTTGAATACATTTTCTAGAATATCTAAACTTCTCAAGCCCCTTGTTGAAAAAGTTCATACAAACCACTCAACCATTCATCATAGTCAAGACCTGGCTTAAAAGGAACATTGGAGTAGGAAAACCTACTTTTTAAAAGGAGTAATAGTTTAATGTTACCTAGCAAGTTTTTTGTACTAAAACCACCATAAAAAATAATATAAATTTAACAAAGTAAATATTATAATAAAAAATAACAATTGGAAAGGAACCTATACCCAAAAGTTAGAGCTCATTATTGAGGATACTTGAATGGCATGTGAATGTCTATGAAACATGCTATCACTTTTACAACTATTGTGTTATATAATATTGTAATCATGTCTTTCACATTGAAACTTGTGACTAGCTACAAATAGGATAATAAAAAGACACAATATTAACTCTAGGAAATAATGAAAATAATGGAAAATAGATTAATATATGAATTTAAATAAAATGAAAATAATAGGCAAGAAGGAAATATCAAAATTTAAACCCCCATGTAATAGAGAACTCCAAATAAATTATATAGTTAAAATAAGAGGAAATTTTGAGGTTGCTTAAGAGCTTGCCACAAATTTCCAAGCCCCTATTTTAGTTCTTTCACCTCCTTGAGTGACCAATAGAAATGGAAAGTGTATGTGATCTTATCATATTTGTGTCTAGGAGCTAAAATAAGTGAAAAATAACACAACTACAAAGTCTACAAGCAATGACAAAATAGTGTGTGTATGTGTGTATAATAGCAAGTGAAAACCCAAGGGTACCAAGTGCACATCAAATTATTTTATAACAATGATAGTAATTAAATGAGAAGGTAGAGCACTAACTACACAAACAATAAAACCAAAGTCACCTCAACTGGCTTAGAGAATCTAAGGGAGACCAAGTTGGTTGTAGAGGGCTACAATGAACAATGGATCTTTATGCTCTTAATAATGATCATTAGTGATGGTCAGAATAATGGCTAGCTCCTCGCATACTCAAAAAAATACATTAGGTGGTCTGACGATGTTGACTCTACTTGGCCCTCATTACCTACTGGTAAGTACCATCCTTCATCTAACAAGCACCAATATCCTTGAGATAATACATTTACACCCTAAAAAGATCAGGGTATCTTGGAAACACCTAGGGTGAACAAATATATCATGAGAAAAACCCTCAAGAGCATCATTTCATAAACCCTAATTGACAATTTTTAGATGGATCACATAGGGTGGAAGATTTGTAGAATTGAAACCCTCACCACTTTGGTGGTTCACATAAGACAACTAATCATAAGAATGGAGGTTCTCATTCTACGGTGGACTTTCAAAGCCGTCGCTATGATGTTAATTGAGGTCCCAACGCTGCTTGGCAGCATTATCAAAGATCACAACAATATGGTTGCCCCTCTACTAAATATCCCCATTACAAAGGAAAAGAAAACATGGGTTCTCACCCATCACATTATAGGGATTTAAGAAGATCAAATTTTCAAGAAGAAAATAGAAACAGAAACCCTAACCTTCCTAATTTTAGGGTTTTGAGGGACTCAAACCTCAATCTTTTGAATTTGATAACGGCCCTTGGTGGTAGAGTAATTCATCTAATCTTTAGGAGAAATCTTAAGATAAATATAAAGAACCCAAACCAACCTTCCAGAAAGGGTCTGGGGCCAATGATGAACCGGAATGGAGATTGTTCCAGACGATTCCACTATATCTAGAAGCTCAATACGTATATTGTGAACAAAATGGCCTTTTTATTCAAATTTGAGGTGAAGATTAGCCACTCTTAGAAATTTTCTCTTGGATCAAAGACAAATTGTATGATTTTTTTTATTTAATTGTGGTTTTGACTTCCTAATTCTTTATCTTATTTAAGAATGCTACAATCAAAAGTAGATTACTTCGTAAAGGGCCCTTTTGGTGTGTAAACACTTTTCTAGGAATCTTTGACTAGAGGGCCAATATGTCTTTAGATTCCCTCAAGATGTCCCCTCTCCCAGTTTGTTTCTCCATGCCTGTTACCCTTGTGAAATTTCTTGAAGCCTCTACTATCAATCAAATTTTCAACCATTGTGGTGATTTTTTGAAAAGCGAGTTTTTAATCACAAATGGAAAACCTACCATTACGGTTTGAGCACTTGTTAAAAATTCCACTTCCTTGCCACATAAGGTGTGACTTTCCACCAACAAGGGAGAATGGATTCAAACAATAAAATGGGAATCCTCTTTGTGGAAAGAAGCCAATATTCTAGTTGATTCTAATATTTTTTCTAGAGCTGAGCCTATGGATTTTTCTACCATTACTAGGGCCCTAAGCATGAACCAACCCTCTTATAGTGCCCAGTCTTGTTAAGCTTCCCCTTCATCTCTGAAACATCATCAGCCCATTATTTCAAGAAAAGGCATGGGCACAAAACATCCCTCTTCTAGTTCCCAGTCTCATCATTCTTCTCCTTTAGCTCCAAAACAATTTAAACCCATTTCTTCGAACAATGGAAAGGAAGTAGTGGAAAATACTACTCAGGCAGTTAAAGATATAGCTTCTCAATCTCCTTCCAATTGTTTTGATCCTCCTAAAAATAATATTACACAATTTGAAGATATTATTAATGGTATAAATGATGAATTAATGAATTTTGTAAATGAAGCAATGATAAAAGCTACATAAGGTCTTATTGAAGACATTGTTGATGAAGTCTTGGAGGAATCTAATACTAAATTAAATCCCACCCCCCTTAAGGCCCTCATTTCTCCAAAATGCAAGCGAAGGCACAAGTTAAATAAGGAAAAAACCAATCTAGAAATTGTTATAGGTTTATAATCAACATTGGAAATGAACCTTTGTTCAACATCCAAGAAGGCTGAGGGCATTGGGGCCTCCCCTCAACTGCATAGTGTGATTCTACTACGGGGTGCAAAACCTCAAAAAGAATTTGAGAACGAGGAGAGACATTATCTCTCCTCGATCATAATGAGGATATTATCCTGGAATGTTAGGGGCCTAAATTCCCCTAACAAGAGATGCATTATTGAGCATCAATTATTTGGTACTCTTTTAGACATCATACTATTATAGGAAACAAAATTATCTCTTCAATCAGCTTCATATGTATTTGGTTCTTGGACCAATTGGGGTTTAATTGTCTCTCAAGTGCAGGGAGCCTCGGGAGGCCTAGTGATTCTTTGGAATAAGAATTATGTTAACATGTATCAGATTGATTCTACTGCTAGTTGGATAAGGGCAACTTTCACATGCCTAAATACAAATAACTCCTTCTAAATCTTCAACATCTATGTCATGTGCTCCACTTCAGGGAAGAGACGGGTTTGGAGACAACTCTCCTCAATCTCTACCTCTAGCGATAACAAATTATAAATTCTTGCTGGGGATTTCAATGCAATTAGAAATCTTTCTGAAAAAAATGGAGGAATTACACCTCCAACAGTAGTAACAAATGATTTCAATAATTTCATTCTATCTAACAAATTTTATGATTGTTCCACAAAGAATGGTATATTCACATGGACAAACAAACAAAAATATTTTTCTCAATTTTTTGAAAAACTTGATCACTTTCTATTATCTGATAATTGGTTAAATGACTCTTGGGATTTCTCTTTGATCATACATACTTTGGTTGGATCAGATCATTTTCCAATATCCCTCTCGATATCTGAAGATAGGGAAATTAATAAGATCCCCTTCAAACTTGATTCCATGTGGTTTCGAGATGCAAATTTTATTCAACTAGTAAAAAATTGGTGGTTGAACTGCCCTTTTATTGAAGGATCGAGGATGTTCCAACTAAGTAAAAAACTACAATTCATGAAGAGTAAGATAAAGGATTGGAACATTAATCACTTCAAAAATATCTTTTCGAAAAAGTTGAGAGTTGAATCTGAATTGTCTGACCTATATGAGGTGGTAATTAAAACAAGAATGGATAATGCCCTCTATGATAAAGAAAATAAATTAAAATCCGATCTTGAAGAGATTCTTGCTCGGGAAGAAAGTTATTGGAGGTAGAAATTCAGGGAGACCTAATTAAAAGAGGGAGATAGAAACAAAAAATTCTTCCATGCCTCGGCCAAATTAAGGAACCAATCAAACAATATCCTCTACCATTCATTCCTCTTCAGGCGAGTTTCTTTGCACGAAAAAGGAAATAGGTTTGGAAGTTGTCTCATATTTTACAAATCCTTTAGTTCCAAAAAAAGTTCATAACTCTTTTGAGAATAATGTAGTTATAAATAATATTCCATCTCTAATTTTTGAAGACCACAATAAAATTTTGATGGCCAAATTCTCTTTGGAAGAGATCAAAAAGGTGGTTTCTTTGATGGAAGTAGAAAAGGCTTCAGGCTCGAATGGCTTCACAATGCTTTTCTTTCAAAAATGTTGGAACTTTATGGGTCATGAAATTATCCTTGCTTTGGAAGAATCAAGAAGGAACAAAAATATTTTAAAAGAAATAAATGTGACTTTTTTTGCCCTTAAACCAAAATTTTTGACCCTTCATCCTTCAAGGATTTTAGACCAATAGCTCTATGCAATTCAGTTTACAAGATTTTCACTAAAGCTATGGCCTCAAGACTTGCAAAGTTGCTCCCTTCAATTCTTTTTGAAGAACAGGGGGGCTTTGTTCCTAGGAAAGACGCACTGGAAGGAGCTATTTTAGCTCATAAAGTTCTCCATTCAATCATCCTTGACAAATCCCCATCAGTTTTTCTTAAACTGGACACATTGAAAGCCTATGATAGAGTTGTGACAAATGAACATAGAATAGGCTAACTACACTTGATCTATGAGGATTTGAAGTATAATTAATCCATTATGCATCAATCCCAATAAGATCATTTAATGTAAACTAAGCTAAGAAGCCATTAAAACTAACATATTAAAATATGAAAGCTTCACAAACATCAATTCTAATCCATTGAAACTTATCCTATTGGGGGAGTGGTGTCGCATTGATGTGGAATGGCGAACCTTTCCCAATACCTTGGATAATGAGATTGTTTCAATCGATTCTACTAAAGAGAATTGACAAAACCAATGAAAGATGTGTGATAAAACATGATGAAAACTATTTTAACATGATAAATGCTATGATGATCGATATAAGTGTATGCTAAGCTATTCTAAATGTATGCAATATTTGAAAGGTTAAAACCCTAATTTCAAAATATGTTAAATGGATGCACCTAAGTTTCCATGGAATCCATTGATGGATGCTCTAAGCTAATAATGCATGTAAAATAACCTAAAATGCTTTCAAAACATGAAATGTGAGTGCAAATGGATGCAATTTTCAACAGCATAAGTTTTCTCTAAGAATTTGGATTCATATTCAATAGAGGCAAGCTCTATTTATAGAATAGGAAAAATGAAATTGATGGTCAAGATCAAAAGGATCAATCAACAGTCAAAATGAGAGGAAAATGGAGGCATGGATCATGGATTCCCATCAACGGTTGAGGATGGAAGATTATATTTAATCAAGGGCTTGCATTCATCCAAACAAACACACTTTTAAAACTTGCACAAGAAGCTTTGTTGAAAGTTTGTTATAAGGAAGAATATTCCTTTTTTCAAATGAGTGAAGAAAGAGAATAGTCTCATGGGTGAGGAAAATTATATATTTAGTTAATTAAAACCAAATTTAAATGTGCAAAGGGGAAGGAATATTCTATGAGAATATTCCTTTTAAAGGAATGTGCAAAGGAGGAATATTCTCAAGGAATATTCCCTTGCAAGTGGGAGGATTAGATTTAATTAGTAATTTGATAATTAAAACAAATTTTTAATTATATAAATTAGGGGAATTAGGAATTTCATTAAATAATTAATTCATTTAATGAAAAGGGGGATATGATATGATATTTAATTAAATAACTTAATGTTATTTAATTAAATAAGAGGGCTTAGGGATTTAAATTAGATAAGTTGATTTATCTAATTTAACAAGACAAAAGGTTAGTGTTGCAAGAATGGAAAAGAATGAAGGTGTTTTCATTGATGTCAACTTGTCAATTGGTTATCAACTGGTTGTTGTCATTAATATCATAGTTTCAGGTTATTGGTTGTATATGTTGAGGATATTGAGAAAATTGTATTGAAGAAAGGTTGCAGGTATTCAGTGGTTGCTCCGATTTTTGCTTCGGGATATGTGTGGTTCAGATATGTTAGTCATCCAGATTTTTGGTTCATGATTCATTGTATAGTGCGAGTTATGTTCACCAATTGTGAACTATGGTTTTTTATGTTCTATTTGAGGTTCGGGAGAAAAGTTGTTTGTTCAGATTTCTCTTTGGTGAATTCTTATGATTTGTGGTTCTAGAGTTGAGTTTTTATGTTTGTATTAAAGATAATTTTAGTATCTAGAAGCATCGTGCTTAATTGTTCTATGTGTTTTACACTGGTTTGGTCGACCTTGTGTTAAACAGTATCTTTTGAATTGATGTAGCATGTTGGATCTATTTGGGTCCTCACCAAGCGTGTGTTTGGGTCATCATCATTATAATTTGAACCTAGGATGTTTTAATGCTGACCTAATTTGAATTTAATGTTGGATGGCCGACTTTGGATATGTTTCAAAGTTGAAGATGGTATAAATGCAGGATGAGTTAGTGGTGAAATGATGTACAAAGAGAGATAAGTGCAAAGAAATAGATCAAATAGATGTGAGATTGATGCAAATAAGTGAGTGTGTGTGATGCAAGTGTGTAAGATCAATGTGAAGCCTAAATGTTGAGTTTCTAGATGTAGTGAGCAGAAGGTGTACTCTATCATTCATGCATGTCTATGATTGGTTGAGAAAATTGTGCTGGATTTATTTGTTGCGTTGAGATTGTCTTCTTGTTGTAACGTATATCTTCTATCTTCTTTGTATCTCTATGGCAGTGAGCCCTCCAAGTTATTAGCCCTATTGGATAGTGGGTCCTGATCCAGACAGTGAGTCCTTGTTTTGGTAGTGAGCCTTGTTTCTTATGCAGTGAGATTTTTGTAATCAGTTTTTATATTCTCTATAGTGTGAGCTAATCCTCACCATGGTTTTCCCTTATTGGTTTTTCCACGTAAATCTAGTGTTGTGTTTGTGTGATGGTTTTCAATTTCTGCACTTGCACTTAATGTTTAATCATTTAAGTAATGTTAATGATTAGTTTCGGTGAATGATTTAAAGGTTTTAATTTTTGACAATTGATTCACCCCCCAACTCAGTTGTCTTATTCTATAGTTAGCATGAAAGGGGTAGGAATTAACCTAATTAGATTAATCAGGTTAATAGATGAAAATGACATAATTAATTAAATAGCTAGGCTAATTTAATCAACTAAGTGAAAAGAGGATGGGTTTTAGGATGAAACAGTGTTAGTTAATCATATTCAAGTGTATGATATCATTCAAGACATTTTTAAGTGTCTACATTTTTCCCCTCTTCGAAGCGAGGTACTTGCTACATTAGTTCAAAGACTGACACTTTTCAGATTAAAAGATACTACTCAAATCAAAAAATAAAATAAAAATGATTTTTGGATGCCCCTCTATTGCCCCAATAGAAGGAATAAGTTGGCTCCCTACCCTATTGAGAAATTGGGTCAAAATTTTGAATTTCTGGTTGATTTCTTGACAAAGGTAAAATATAGGTGCAAGTGGTAAAACATGCCCAGGGATGCCAAAAATGGCCTCAGAAATGCAAAAAAAAGCTCAAAATAGGTTGCATAGGGTGGAAATAGGTAAAATAGGGAAAAACCCTAGCTTTTGGCTCAAATTAGGACAAAAAACCCTAATTTTTAGGCTTAAATAGGTGAGAAGGGTTGCACTTCCAATAAATTTGTGCATTCAACTCTTAGAGATTTACGCATTTGGATCTCTGACACCTTGGCGAAATGGCTCACTATGTGCTTCCTCTTCACCTTTTAGAGCGGGTTCAAGAGTACCAACGCTAAGCAGACGTAGGACCCCAGGCATGTGACTCAAAACCTGTCTCAATTTTTGCATTTAGGTGCATTTAGTAGGGGGTCAAAATTAGGATTTTAGGTGCATCATTGTATAGAGATGCACAAGAGGCATCGAAAGCGTCACTGTTGATATTTAAGTGATGCATTATTGTTTAGCAGCGCACCACCATATTTTACTCTAGTGACGCTTTTGATTAGGGTGTCGTCATTTTAATATAGTGACACATAGGATTTTTAAGTTTAGCGATGCTATAAAGTGGTGGGTGATGTACTTTCCAAATAGTGACACACCCTTGTTTTTAGCTATAGCAATGCATAAGAATATTGATTCGCTATTGAGTATAGCAACGTGAGTCGTTAAATTGGCGACACACCCCTAAAATGAATATAAAGACGCATACCAGGAACAACAATGCTATTGATTTTAGTGATGCTTTTTATGTTTTATGATGCAAAGTCTCAAATTTTGATTAATTTTTTGACTTTGTGGAAAATTGACGATGTGTATGATGCATGCAATAGGATCCTCCATTGTTGATATCATGAGAACACCATTCCGACATTTTGTCAGCAGCAAGAGACTTTGATGACAAGGACATAGAGTGGTTGGGTATGCTAGGGTTAGGCTTCATCATTTTCTTTCTCGAGGTCCAGACCCACCTTGCCATGATGACGGTGTTGATAGTGAAGTGGCACAGCGAGACCTCTTCATTTCACTTGCCCATTGGTGAGGCCACTGTTACACTAGAGGATGTGTGGTGCATATTGTGATTGTCGATTCATGGAGAGTGATTCATATATGACATGGATGTTGGAAGAGACATATTCTTCTCCCTTCTACACAAATGACAGATTACATTAGTGAGCTCATAGATAAAGTTTGATCTATACGACAGGCAGGTGCCCATCTTCAAATTGTTCATTGTGGCACTGATTTCTAGCGTCATTGCCCCAGACTGATGAGGTAGAGGTTTCAGTCCTGGATAGGGATCTATATGGGATGGGATGATCAGGAGGATCGTGATGTATGCATGGGGTCCAGTTCTTCTTGCTTCCTTGTACCATGACATGAATTGAGTGGTGTATTGCGAGGGTAGGAGTATAGGGGTAGGTTTTACACTGCTCCATCTATGGTCTTACAAGCATACTACAGTTTTAAGGCCCCTGGTGGTTTTGGCAGACATTCACGAGGATGAGCCCATCATCTTCAAGTATAGGGTGTCAATGACTCTCCAGCACATAGGCCCTACAAGTTTACCATATCAGCATTGTGTCATTAATGACATGACTTTTTTTTAATGGAGGCCATGGCTATAGGCTTCACCTTGGTACGACAATCAACAACAACTATATTTTGCTCAGAAGACCCTCTATATGTAGTGGAGAGAGCACATAATGATAGAGAAGTACCTCCTAGACTGCATTGCTCAGCAGTTTGGGGAGGTACAGGATGTACCTCTCGACAATTATATAATAGTTTTTGTGAGGTCTCAAAGGGAGGTGCAGTGGAGAGCACAAATTGACCCCATAGTGGCGGTCAATGACTTTAGATAGCTTGTTGCCTAGCCATGGGCTTATGATCAGTGCATACCAAATGTGGGGACCACCCTAGGTTATGATGCATGGTTTAGGCCACCTACTCACTTGATAGATCCAATGGGGGGATACCTCGGAGGCAAAGGAAGAGGTAGAGGAAAAGGTTGAGACGTGGGTAGAGATGGTAGCCAAGATGGAGGCATGGATGGGGGTCAAGGTAGAGGGAAAGATTAGCTAGTGCAGTATAGGGCACAGGTACCAAGAGATAGGCATCAGCAGCAATAGCCAGATCAGGGTCACCAGGACCTAGGACAACAACCTGATCTATAGGATGGATAGGTTCCAAGTGCAGCACCACCTCCTCCACCCATACAACCAGATGCATAGTTACAAGCTCAGATACATGCTCTCACAATAGAGAGCATAGTTGCAAGCAGAGAGTGATCAGTTGTAGTAGCACCTACAGGAAATGACATCACAAAGATACCATGAGGTTTAGTTGTGATAGCAGCTAGACTTACATCTAGCCTAGGAGATTGGGCGGAGGCAGCAACTTGAGGTAGTGACAACTGCTTCCCAAGAAAGAATAGTGTCTGCATGATTGTATAGAGAGGCAATCATTGATGTTGCATATTACCATATGCATTATCATCGTGATTTTCCCTAGGAAATGAGGTAGCCTAATTTTTCCTAGAGGAGTGGAGCACCTCCTTGGGCTAAGGATCAACCATCAATTAGAGGGGAGTTGAATAGCCACCAGGGATAGCCATTTTGTAGGCATTTTTTGATTATTTTCCTAATTATTTATACAGATATACATTTATAGGCTCATTTTTTATAGCCTCGTGGATATTGTACTTTTGATTGATATACATACACTGATTCAGATATTGTACCATGATAGTTATTTTATATATATATGAGATGATTTGGATTGGATATGTGATGTGTTTTATTGCATGCTTTAAGAATGTATGGATGCATATGATGTGATATGATGTTATGTGTATGATTATGTATGGATGCATGTCTTTTATGTATGTTTATGTGATATGTGATGATGTAATGTTTATGAGATAAATGCAAATTGATGTGTTACCTTCTTTTTCAGGATCTTTTCATGATATGTTATGGAATGGATGTTATGATATATTATGATATGCAGATGATAGGGATGCTTATGCAGGATGTATGGATGGATTCATTTCTTTTTGTGTACTTTTTCGATGCAATTTATGATTTCATGATGATGTATGCATATGGATGTAAATATGGATAATGCAATGTATGCTTATGCCTAGAATATGGTTATGATATGTGATATTGATTAAGATGCTTAGAATAAAAAATCTATGCTATCCAAAACAACCTAAACTATAATTATGATGTAATGGATTGCATTTTCCTTTAATATGATATGTTGTGATGATGGAAGATGTATGCATGCTGATGATTTGTGGATGTTGGATGGATGCTTGATGATGTTTTTGTTGAATTTCATGATACTAGGTTAGCATGGAAAGAAGATAGAAGAAATGAATGATTTGACCATTGATTTTTAAGATTGATTCAAAAATTCCAACAAGTCCTTGATGCATTGAGACTTTATTAGAGACAGTGATGAGGGGGATGATGATTTTTCTCATATCTTGTGATTGGGATTTTTTGGCATTCCTTATGTTTGATATAACACATAGACACAATGCATCAAGGTATTGAAAGCCAAGATGGTGTTGTATCTAGTGTAATGGACTTTGACTCAACAAATAGATAGGATAGTTCTTGTTCACACCTTGACATATAGAAACCTTGTTGGTATGTAGTTTAGAAGTTTAGAATACATTGGACCAAAGCATATGCAATAGTCAACTATATACTTCGAACAACCTCCCCACACACAACTAAGCAAGTATGTGCCAAGATTATTTTACAATAATACCCACAAGCACAACAAATGAAAGATAATGATCAATTCCCCATTCCTTTCTCTCTAAATCATCAAGACATCATCAAGAGGTCCTCAAAATGGGTCATTAAGATAAATCAGAAGAAAAGATCAAAGATAGACAATTAGTGTTATCTATATCTCTTAGCAGTTTAACTTATCTAAGGTGATTTTTAATGTTAATAGCCATTGTCGGAAGGATGCATCCTAGGATATTTTATCAGATGTTTTTATTAGGATGAGGTGTGTGATAAGTCGTTGATACAAACTTTACTAACTCGTTTACCTATGATCTAGACTTTAGATTTTGACACTTAGGTTCTCATTTTGCGACTTGCAATACTTGATTTCTATATGTTTTACCAAAGGTTGAATATGATGATGTTTTATTTATTATGGATGAATTTTTATTGCGGATGAAAGTGAAATAGGATGGATGATTTTTAATTTTTTGGAATATTTCAATATTTTTGTTATTTTTGAAAATGTTTTGAGGTTGTTTTTGATATTTTTGGAAGCTTATATGAATGTTTAGGTTTTTGATTATTTGAGGTTGTTTAGGTATTTTCTGAGTTTTCCAATGTTTTTTTATTTTTCTAATTTTCAAATGTTTAGGGGTTTTTTGAGATTTGCAAATGTTTAGGGTTTTTCTAGGTTTTTCATATTTTTAAGGCTTTTTTCATATTTGAATGTTTAGGTATTTTCAAGATTTCTGACCAAGAACCTAACCTAAAAGAATATTCTAGGGGCCTTAGGGGCTTATCAAAGATGAGCCTTCCTACGTTATACACGCAATGACCACATAGTTCAACTAACTCAACTTATTGACAATGAGAAATGAACAGTTGATGGATTGTCAATTTATTATGACAGACTCCTAAAGGACTGACCTAGGGTGTCTTAGGGGCACATCAATGATGGCCTTGCCTACGTTCAAGCTCAGAGACTTGTAGTTCAAGAAGGTACTATTTTTTGATTTTTGATGTTTTCACCTTTTTAGTGATTTTGATGTGATTTGGATGTTTTGGATTTTTGAATTTACAATTTTTGAATGTTTTTGGATTTTAGCTATACAAAATTTGGATGTTTTTGGATTTTGATGAGATTTTATGAATATTTTTGGGATTTTCAATGAGATTTTGTGAATTTTTTTGGGGATTTTGATGAGATTTCTAATAACCTTGACATATCAAGAACCCAATCCAATCCATAATGAATTACCCCTAGTTTGATGCAATAGACTACCTCGATATAGGCAAGACAAGCTCACCTTTGGAATATGCCAAGTAGTACTAAAGGGGATACGATACTTCAAAATATCAAGCTATGACATGGGCATTGATGAGCGATGGAATAAACAGGACGAATGATGTGACAGATGGATGTGATTCAAAGAATGATAAGATAAAGAGCCAAAGAATAGATGGAGGTGCTTTATTTATGTGAGGCACTTGTTTTCCAGGTTTTCACCAAAGTACTTTCCCAAAGTGCCACTGAAGTGGTTTTCACTAGAGGATGATTGTTTTCCTTTACTATTTTCAATCCTTTTTCTCTTTTTTTTGGATTTTCGATCATTTTTTGATTTTTTGCATTTTCAAATTTACACCCTTCAAGCCTAGGCATAATTTTTTTTAAGATGAAGACAATTGGTTGGTTCTTACAAGGGTTCACCTTTAGGCATTGATAATTGATATGCTCCTAATCCATAGCTTGTTGTGATGACAAAGGGACCTAACTAGTTATGGTTGAACTTTCCTTTATTGCCTTGATCTGGAAGATTTTTCTGATTCTATTTCAAGACGAGATCCCATACCTGGAAACACCAACACTTGATCTTCTTGTTATAGCTCCATTTCAATCGGTTTTGGTATACTTGCAAGTGATTAAGGGTATCAAGACAATGCTCATTCAAGAATTCTAGCTCCTTTAGTTGAGATACTTTGTATTCTTCATCGGTGATTAGGTTCTATAGTGATACTCACAGTGATCGAAGCTCGACCTCAATAGGAAAGATGGATTTTCATCCATAGACTAAGGAGAATGAGGTTACACCTGTAGGTGTGAAGATACTGGTTTGATAGGCCCAGAGGGCAGGATTTAACTATAGATGCTAGTCACAGCCAGCTTCATTGACCATTTTCTTTAGGATTTTTAGAATGGTTTTATTTGTAGCCTTAGCTTAACTATTGCCCTAGGGGTAATACGGGGTAGAGAATCAATGATGGATGTTGAATATTTGGCATAGCTCTTTAACATCCTGATTCTTAAAGGGTGTCACATTGTCTAAGGTAAGGGCTTGTGGAACACCATAAAGGTAGATGAGGTAATTCAAGATAAATTTAGCAATTTTCTTTCCCATTATGTAGCTCATAGGAGTGGCTTCCACCCACTTGGTAAAGTAATCAATGGTTGTTATGATGAACTTGTGGCTATTAGATGAGGTGGGAGTAATATTTCCTATGAGGTCAATCCCCCAATGTGAGAAAGGCCAAGGTGTGACCATTGATTGCAACTCCTAAGTTGGAGCATGAATAAGATCTCCATGTTGTTGACACAAGACACACTTTTGTACATATTGATGGGCTTCTTTTTCCATGGTTGGCAAGTAATACCCCATCCTCAACATTTTTTAGCTAAAGCCATACCAGTAGAATGGGAACCGCATATGCCATCATGTACTTCTAGTAAAGCGGTCAAGGCTTCCTCTTGGTTAAGATCTTATAGTAATGTCCATTCGATGCTTCGGCGATCTAAGGTATCACCTAGGATCATGAATCAAGATGCCTTCTTAACAAAGGTCTTTTTAAGGTTGGACGTGATATTGGATGGGAGGGTTCCTCTACTAAGGTAGGTGGATATATCATGATACCATGGGGAACAAGGACCAATGATGACACACACAAATTCAGATTCATGGATTTCAAAAGTTGGTACGAGAATTTGTTCTACCAAGAATTTGTATTGAAGGACGTTGTGTGGCATGTATAATAATGATCCAATTGTTGTCATAGCATTTGTTGCTCGATTGTTCATGCGAGGAATCTGCTCAAAAGTTATGTCTATGAAAAATTCCTTAAGACTTTCTACCATCTTCTTGTAAGGAGTAATCTTATCATCCTTAGTTTCGTAGTCATCATTGACTTGGTTGATAACTAGTTGTGAGTTTCCATAGACTTTCAACTCTTGTATTTGTCATTGAACTACTATCCTTAGATCGATTATTAGGGCTTCATACTCCACAATGCTGTTAGTACATGAAAATGATAACCAATATGACTTTGGAATACAATCACCTTGAGGGGTGATAAAAAGAATACCCACCCCTAATCCATGTTGGGTAAATGATCCATCAAAGTACATTTTCCACTGATCTATTGTATTGACAAAGAACAATGATTCATCAAGAAATTCAAATATCAAAGGGTTCTCCGCATAAATAGGTTCTTCTACTAGTTGGTCTGCAATTACTTGTCCTTTGATTGCCTTATGCTCTCCGTACTCTATGTCAAATTTAGTCAATATCATTAACCATTTTTCCATTCACCCAATGAGAGTTGCTTTGGAAAATAGGTATTTCAATGGGTCGATCTTCACAATAAGCTTGATTTGATGTGACAGCATGTAATGTTTGAAATTTTGTGAAGTAAAAACCATTGCTAAGCATGTTGTCTCAATGGATAAATAGTTCATTTCATAACCCACCAAGGTCCTACTAATGTAATAGATAGCTCTTTCTTTTCCATTTTCATCATGTTCTGCTAGAAGAGCACCCAATATTGTTGATGTTACTAAGATATATAGGATCAGTGGCTTGTTTAGTATTAGTGGCATGAGCACTAGAGGTGTCAATAGG
Source organism: Sequoia sempervirens (assembly GCA_007258455.2). Classification (NCBI taxonomy): domain Eukaryota; kingdom Viridiplantae; phylum Streptophyta; class Pinopsida; order Cupressales; family Cupressaceae; genus Sequoia; species Sequoia sempervirens. The sequence continues at coordinate 274,339,816 of VDFB02000003.1, read as the reverse complement.
TAGTCCTTGATCTATTGGAAAGTTTTATCACATTCTTATCCCACTTGTAAGTTATTCCTTTATGGAGAAGATGCGAGAAAGGGTGGATTTTATCTGATAACTATGCTAAGAACCTTCTAATGGATTTCAATCTTCCTTGTAACCTTCTCATCTACTTCAAATTTTGTGGTGGTTCCATGTCTAGGATAGCTTTGACTCTTTTTGGATCATCCTCTATCCATCTTTGTGATACGATGTAGCTAAGAAGCTTCCCTAATGTAACCCCAAAGACACACTTTTTCAGGTTTAGCCATACCTTATATTCTTCGAGCCTATCGAAGATGGGTCCCAATACCTCTATGTGCTCACTTATTTTCTTTGACTTGGCAAAAATATCATCCACATAGTCTTTGACTATTTTTTGCATCATGTCATGAAAGATGAGGGTCATTGCTCTTTGATAGGTTGCTCTTGTGTTCTTCAACCCAAATGGCATCATGTTCCAACAATATGTTCCCCATGGACAAGTGAATGCAGTTTTGTGTTGATCCTCCTTGGTGATCATGATTTTATTATAGCCTGAAAAATTGTCCATGACTGATAGCATTTCATGCCCAGCTGTTAAGTCCATAATGATGTCAATGTTAGGAAGAGGGAAATCATCCTTCGGGCATGCCTTGTTCAAGTCCCTAAAATCTGTGCATATTATAATGCCCCCAATGGGTTTGGAGACTGGTACTAAGTTGGAAACCCACTCAAGATAGTCAATGGGTCAGATAAATTTGACATCAAGAAGCTTTTGTAACTCAAGTTTCACCAAGAGTGTTGTTTGAGGGTGCATCTTTCTCAATTTCTACTTCACTAGTTTGGCTTTAGGATAAATGGATAAATGATGTACAACCACTTCTAGATCGATCCCTAGCATATATGTGTATGACCATGTGAACTTATCTTTTCACTCTTTCAAGAATGCTACTAGATTTTTCTTTTCTTTATCCAACAAGGACTCAGCATAGAAAGTGATCTTGGGTGCTTCTTCTATCTTGAAATTCACTAGAGTGGCCTTTTCTGCTAGAACTGTTGACTTCTCTGGATGAATTGCACTAAGGGGGATATTTAATCCATCATCCTTGGGTGCCTCAGAGAGGTTTTTACCCTCATATTTGTCCTTTCTTTTTACTCTTTTAGGATCAAAAAGTGCCACAATGTGGTTTTCACTTAAAGATTTGCATGTTAGTTGCATATCACCCATTTTGTGACTGAAGGATTCAATCGTCTCCCAATAGTACACCCCTATGTCTAGCTCTATATTGAAACTAACTTTGTGATCCACCCATGGTAAATTGTCATGGAATCCCATGAATTCTAAGATTGCTTCATCATTTTCAAACACTAGTAGAATTTGGCAAATAAATGACTACGTGACTAAAACTTTTAGTCACATGACTAAAAATTTTAATCGCGTGACTAACACTAGTAGTATTTGGAAAATAAATGACTAATTTGGTCATTTATAAGTGACTAATTTGGTCATCGGGTAAAATAACATCTAAATGACTAATATCAGACAAATAAAAATGACTAAATAAATAACTAAATAAATGTGCTCATTATTAAAATCTTGGCCATAATTTTCATTTTAATAAACTTACTCTAAAACCTTCGTCACAACCTTATTTTCAATCGTAGCCTACCATAATTAATAATAAAATTACTAATAAATATTTTTTGTGGAATAAATATTTTCTTTTGTGGTGTCCTCATATGAACACCAAAGTTTCCTCTAAATTGATGAAAAACCACCAAATTATAAAAATTAATGAAAACCATAAGAGAACCTAAAAAACTAAAACCCAAAAACCTTGAAAAACAAAAAATAAGCAAAAGGAAGAGAAAAAACAAAAGATAAGAATAAGCAAGGGAAAAAGGACCAAATTTTTTTTTATAAGCATAATTTTCATTTTAATAAACATACTTGAAAACCTTCCACAAATGTAATTTAGACAATATGATATTAAAATGGGTAATTAAAAAAATATTTCAAATTTTTCCCGCCAGTTTTGGCCCCCTTTTTGCAACTTTCCCGCTCCTCGAAACTCTTCAATTGGTAGTGCGCAAGGGTTTGAGAACTGTCTAAAATCTTTCTAACATGATGCAAGGGCGTTGTTTCTCACTACTTCCTCTTAGCTCTATTGAGTGCTTTCAGATTATTGTGAGTTCATTGCATAGAGGGCAAGATGCACATCAAAACCCTAGTTTCCTGAGATACTTCATATGTAGGAAACTACATTCCAACTGCAAACCCTCAATATAATGATAAAGTCTTTTGATTCTTTGCATACATTTCATTGGGTTATGCAGGTTTTCCCTTTCTCATCTTTGCACATATTTTTTGAAAGTGAACTAGAATGTCTACTTTGTGGTGGAAGTGATTTATGGACGGTTAGTGTTGATGCATTAATATTTTATGTTATGTTTGATACTATTTTTTAATCATACTTTGAATCCAATTTTTTTGCAACACTTTGATTGAATGCCCATATAAATTGTATAATCTTGTTTGTAGTGCAGGCTCAATCACTATTTGAGAACATCAAATTTGATCATGGTTACACATCCAGCAACCCACCCATTATAAATGTGAGTATTTGTTACTATTGGCAATGTTCTTTCATGCATAATGCCTTAACATTTATGTATTTTTGTAATCTAGAATAAACTCTAGGTTTTTGTATGTATTTTTATTTCTCTTTACCATTGTATAATCTTCATTTGTTGTTGCAGTTGCTTGAGATCATAGGGGAATTTACTCCCAAATAGAAGCGCGCATTTTTTCAATTTGTGACTAGAGCTCTAAGACTTCCTCCTGGAGGGTTAGCTGCATTAAATCCAAGATTGGAAATTGTTCGGAAGGTAAGTGCAAAGGGTCAAAGTGCTCTGAGCATTGGAGTTAATCAATAAATTTGAGTGCAGTGAATGTTAAAAGAGAGATAGATAGATACTAGAATAATTTGTTTGTAGCATCTTTTGATATTGTTTATGAAGAAGCCTTTGAAAACTTACTTTGGTTTTACTTCATTTCATCAGTATTTGGGGTGTGGATTTTCTTTTGGGAATCAGTTTTAGACATTCCATGGATGATATCAACCCCTCATAACTTCACATCATTAAGACATTATGGTATGCAAATTTTGTGACAATAACTTCATGATTCTCCTACAAAATTTCTAACACGGCCTTGAAAAATACCAAATGATCTGAAGATAATTTCATGATCTTCCAACAATATCCCAATCGGATGTACATCAAAGACCTACTTATAGGAATATTGATGTCAGCTACAAAAATATAGATTTATCAATTCTACATTTTTCTGAATTGCATGTATCCTGTAAGGAATATTAATCTTAGTGATAAGAATATATATAATTTCTTAACTCTATATATATATATATATATATAATAGAGTTCTACAAGAAAATCTACATCTGGTTCCTCGTCTCATGAGTATGGTTGTGTTTCCATTGATGTAAACGGTGTGAAATTAGATCATGGAGAAGGTAGAGAGTATGATGATGAGTGGTGTTTTGTGGTTTGTGTTGCTTTTCTTAGTTCAATTATTTTTCTTCATTTGACTCATTTGTACTTGTGCATCATTTTCATATATAATCTTCTATTCCACATTCTCATTGTGTCTTGTCATTTGAAATTTTACCAAAGGGGCATTCATACTCGATGTGATTTGGAGGTAGGCTAGGCTTGGTTTGGAGCCTATAATTTGATCCAATGAATATTTATTTTTGGTGGAAATTGCACTTGTTCTTTTATTGTAATTTTTGAGGAGTTTTTAATATGTACATAGCTCCATTAACTGTCTTTGCTTAGATTTAGTGGAATTGGAGATCTGCTTGGAGAAGTGTTGGTTTGGATACTTCACTCATAGATTGATTGAGCAAGCTATTTTTTCAATTCTGCATCCCAATAATGAATGTCGTGTAAACAAAATGGTTCATTAGCTGAAATTGTAAAATTAGATTGATGGAGAAATGCCTCTAGTAGGTGGAAGGCCTATTGAATCTTAATAAACACCTTCAAATGCAACTAGAATATCTTGCATTTGTTTTAATGGTAAAGTGGAGATGGGTCTTAAATTCTTAATATTGAACTTCTTTGATGATAAAAATAGTTGACTGCTTAGTTACATTAGCAAGTCAAAACATTTTTCTTTACCAAAAGGATACATATTACAATATCCATTATAGATTGATTTGCAATCTTGTTGATAAATCCTTCCAAGCAGAATATCATAATACCAATGCAATATCTGTTGAGTGCAGCATTTGGCATAATTTTCATAAATTGTTTACCATGATATTTAATAGTCATTTTCTTGTATAGGGCTACAGACACGAGAGATTAGAATTTTCAAGCCTGCCTAGACTGCAATATGCAGCCCCTAGAAAGTGGTGATGAAATAGTGCAAATGGAGGAAAAATTAGCACTTCCACCTCTAGTGTGGGACTCTGCTTGTGATAATAGCTCTGATATTGTACAAGTATTTCCATGAATTGGAGATCAATACCAAGCCAAAATACCACCTTTTGATCCCTCCGGGATTTGCTACTGGAATGATGAAAATGAAAGTAAGGATAGCAAGGTAAAGGATGATGACTATGAAGAACTGTTTGCAGAAGGACTGCATGTGCCAATAATGTAGATAATAATCTCTTCACCCAATATTTCTCTATTTGAGTTTGAGAAGGACTGCAAAAATGAGCCATCCGTGGAGAGCCCAATTGTTACAGAGTTGACAAAATCAGAGGTAAAATTGGAACATGGGTTTAAGCAGGATTCATTTGAAGAAAGAGATGAAAGGTCCATCCCAGAGAACTTTGGTGATAACATGCACATTATCTAGGACCATGTAGATTCTTCGATGGTATATACGAACATAGAAATTCCACTAACTAAAGGAGAGCCAAATGATGTTGGTATAGATTCTGCAGGTGCAGTTAATAGTGCACCTGATGCACTTTCCTCTGGTAAAGGACGACGAAGACGCAAAGGAAAAGGAGGTTGGAAGAGAGTGAAGAAGCCAAAGGTTGAGTTGTCAAAATCTTGTAAACAAAAATTTGAGCCTAGTGGTCATAATGATCACAGAGAAAAAAAATTGAATTCAGGAAGCTTTATAATGGTTCCTGGTAGCCCATCTGAACCTTGGACAGAGATAGAGGAGGATGCTTTTCTCCTTGCATTGCATATATTTGGAAAATACTTCATTTTAGTGCAAAGTTTCATGGAGACAAAAAAAATGAAAGATATCCTAGTGTACTATTGTAGAAATTTTTTTGGAACAAAGTCCTATTGCAGGTGGGAAAAATCTAGAAAAAATAAAAGTAGAAAATGCTTTCAAGGACATCGCATTTTCTCTGGATGGCATCAGCAAGAGTTTTCAATGCACTTGCTTCCTCATGTACCTAAGCATTTGAAAGATAAGATACCAAATGTAAGAATCTTCTTCCAATGGAAACTCTTTATTATAGTTGTTGCAAAAGAGTGAACCAAAACATATCAATCCACTTACTTTTTTCAAAAACTTCTTTAAGCTTTGGATTTAAACTTATTTAACTCCAAATGTAGGTTTGACTGTAGAAAATGTAGACTTGATTAGCATGTTAGGACGATAATCACATTGTGTCAAAGCCAAAAGTTATAGCATGGTTTCTTTTATTAGTGTTTGTTGATTTAGCTAGTTAACTTCAATTTTTAAAGTGTCACTCGAGCTTATTTTCTTCTTTGTGAACTTACTACTGTAAAATTATGGTCTGATTTAAGGATAAATATTTTGACAACATGGAAAGTGGGAATCATATGGAATGCATATTAACACCATGCCTTGGTAGTATTCATCTGGATGTTACTACAGCACTCATTTTAAACTTCAATACTAGATGTTGGGCTAAATTTTTTAACATTGTGGTTAATATTGTGCTCATGGCAGGGCATGAAAGGATTCAGTGAAGGGAAAATTTCTATTGAAGAATTTGTAAAAGAGCTAAAAATACTAGTGGGGCTAAACACATTTGTTCAAGCAATTGGAATTAGTAAAGGAAACCATGAACTAACAACACCTCTTATGGACCCCAAATTCCCATAAACGCTTTTACTATTTTGGGAAGGTTTCTAGAAACCTGAAATTTCATAACATGCAATTTGGAAATCAAGAAATTTTTTTGAACAGTTTTTAAAACTTAAAATATATATATATATATATATATATATATATATTCTTGAAACATCTATACCAAGAAATTAAGCTCTCAACACACTGAAAGTAGGGATAGTTACCTGACATGTAAAAGTTGGGCAATACATTATATATTGATCCTCCATAAAAGGATTCAATATCTCACCCAAACACATTTATTATGATAGTAATGGTGGCACTAAATCATTTATAAGAATCATTTTCTCTCTAAAAGAAGTTGGAAGACCTTTCATGTAAGTTTCCCTTAAATGGTTATGAGCAAAGCAAAAAAAATCCAGATAATGAAATAGCAGGCAATATATGCTAAAGTCTTACCAAATTATTGGATACTCCATGTGTTGAAGAGTCCTCAAGGACCACTTCATTACAATGAAGATTGTTTCTTGTAGTCAACATATTTCTTCTCTAGGTAAACCACTCGAACATCAATAGTTAGCCCAAGTTTTCTCATTCTAACCTATACAACTAAATTCTAGATAACTAATAGCAAGTGAAAATGTAAAAACTCAAACTATGCTTTTGATTCTTTAATGGTCAGATATGTTTCCACCCATCACTCTTTAATGTTCAGCAATCTTCAACAACTATTTTTATCTAGGGTATGCTAAGGAGGTTTGATCTAAATATTAGACAACAGCATTTCCTTCTCATTCCATTATGTCCTATATTTCAAAAAAAAGATAATTTAGAGTCTTAGCTGGAATATAAATAGCCAAATTTTAAGAATCATTTTGTGAATCTCAAGGTAAATGCTTTGTTAATATTAGATAAACATAAATACAATTCCTTTATCCTAATGTCTTCCCAAGAGTAAAATCCTATTCAAATGTTTCATGTCATAGGTTAATTGCAATTCTCCTACTGCAAGGTTCCATCAAGAGCAAGAGTCTTCACATTCCCAATGTCATTTATCATTTATGCTAAGTTCTCATAGGAATAATAGTTAAGTATTGGAAACTCTTGTTCGTGGAATAAACCAAAATGCCTAAATTCAGTTTTAAACTTTTAAGTAGTTGTTTGGAGGGTTTCTCTCCAATGCATACTGATGTGACTCATGCATGCAACAATGGATATAAACAAATAGAAGGGTAGATGGACATAGGTGGAAGAACAACAACTAAGTATAGAAATAAATAAAGTGTTGGCAGACACCTAGAAACACAAAATGGCATTGAAGCCTACTTTCCCTCTTAATAAATCTACTACCATTGTACGTTCTAACCTTTAAACGTGATTGTCCTCATTTTGGTGAATCGGCGGTTTAAATTGACTATCATTTATTTAATTCCACACACTATCCATTGATTAACCGTCATAAATATTTTATTGAATGACTCTTACATGTTGACTTTCCCTAATCTCATTGTTTCATTGTTAGACTCAAAACTCTGCCCTAGATCAATCATTTATCCCATTGATCAAAACTCTAACCTTCACATGCTTGGAAAACTTCATTGATTGCCAACTATTTTTAGTTATTTCCCTTCATCATGCCATTTTCACTAAAATTACTAACTGTATATGATAAGGAATTCCCTTTCTTTATGAACTCATTCTCAGGAACTATCATTCATTTAAACACCCTTCATCACTATCATCCTTCTAGATATGCTCTTATCATTATTTACTTGGTTCATAGGCATGATTGTCATCTAAATTTTAAGGTACTATCCTTACTTATGTCAAAGTGACTTCCTTCATCTGAGACACTGTCTTATTTACTTTCCAATGCATTGTTATCTAGAACTTGATCAATGATAATTGATTAATGCTCCCAATGAAATATAAAATATTTTAGTGTACAAGCCTCAAACTCTAACAAATTGATTGTCCATTAAACCTTGTCCTTACCTTTGAATCTTTATTGCTATTCCCTCTTTATTTGACATCTATTCTCCTTGACATGACAAGGATGTGTTAGTTGTTGATCGCTAATCTTAGTCATGTTGGGATAATTTTGAATTGGTGCTTTAAGTAAGAGGGTAGCATTGAGAGTAGAATGAACCAAAAAAAATATGAATATGAACTAGGTGCCAAAAAAAAATCCCTAGTGTAAATAAATGTTGAATTTATTTACAAGCAAAAGAAGCAGAGGAAATTCTAATATAGTGAAATGCATGTGAAATCCAGGTAAAGATGATCATTTTGATTGATGAGAATAAATCCTTGTCTGATAATTTCCTTTCCATAGTACTAGTATGAGTTGGATGCCTATCTGCAACATTTTTTTTCAAAATCTCTTCATTACTAACACCATTTTTTTCATCCCCTATCCTATCCTCACTTTCTCCAGATTTATCCCTCACTAAAACTGAAGGTGGTCTTTCTCTTGCCCTTGTATCTCATAGCTCATTGGGTCTCTGTACTCTTTTGACTTTAGCACGAGTACATTATTCTATATAATGTTTTGACACATCTTAGCATGAGTACTTTTTTCTAGATACTTACTTTCAGGCCTTACTTATTTGCACTGTCATCACACATTATCTGTAACTTTTGATAGTTTATTGTTTTATGCATGTATTTGAAATATGTAGAAATAAACTTAATAAATAACAATTTTCTTCTACTTAATAACTATAGATATTCAGCATCCAAAATGTCCATTCAACAAACATTAACAAATGAACGTGATGATCCCCATGGTGACCTCCCCCTCTCTCATACTTTACACAAGACATGAAACTATTTGAAAAAAATTGGGATTGAGGATGGTGTGAGTTGTTTGTTATAACACATCTCATGGAGTGTAATGATTGTAAGAGTTGCACAAAAAAATATTTGTTGAAGGAACCATTACACATAATGCATGCATACAAAATTTGGGTTTTATTAACCGAAGGCTAGCTGAAGACATATGATACACGATAGAAAATATTTCAAATCATTCAAAGAAAAATATAGTTTCACCAACTACAATATTCACATTCTATGCACTCAATGATGTGCTCCATGAAGCTTGAAGGCTCTTTGAAGAAATGTGGTCTCACAAAATGCAGTGATTACAAGATATACATGAAATAAAAATGTTGATAACAAAACCCTTGAAAACATTTAAGTGATCACAATTGGTAGGTGCAAATCCAACTTTCACAACATTTACCTACATCTTTCCAGCCTTTACCAAATGAGAACTTTGGAACAGGATATGGAACTCCATTGAAGCATGAATGAATACTAGATCTTTGTCAGATGATAAAGTTGCAACACTCCAATAGGCATGTATGCAAAATAAGGCAAGTGAACTATTTGATAGAATGCAACAAGATGCTATAAGGACGCACTGCAAGTGCTTTTTCTCACCAATTTTCTCATTTTCCACAAAATTAGATTCTAGTGTGTAGTTTAATATTTACTATTTTGATTTTTTTCATTTTTAGCAAAATTATAATAGTTCGTAGGTTGTGCTTGCTATGCAAATTTGTAAGATGAGTTTTTTGTATTCAATTGCACGATACTTTCCTTTTTCACTAAAATTTTATGCAATGGAGTTGAGAAATTCATCATTTAAAGTTAGTGGCTCAAAATGTCATATTTACTATTTTGATTTTCTCCTTTTTAGAAAAATTTGAATCCAGTTCGTAGGTTGTGCTTGCTGTGCAAATTTGTCAGATGGTTTTTTTGTATTCAGCTACACTAGACTTTCCTTTTTTAATAAAATTTTATGCAATGGAGTTCATAAATTCATCATTATATTAATACAACTCTCACTATCTTAGTACATTTTAATTATTTTTGTCGTGCTTTGCTTGCATGGCAGGGAAGCAACAACAACATATAGGGAAAAATCTTTAGAATTGCAAAAATGATTAAGGTGTTTTTAGAATTAGTTTGATTTGCTCAATGAGCAAGCTTTAGCTTTGATTCCCTCTGGCCTTTCACTATAGCTTTGAATCATTTTAATAAACAAATCTTGCCAGTAATTTGCATTTTAATAAATAGACTCTAAACCCTTCGTCGAAACCCTATTTTTAGGTTGTAGCTTGCCAAATTGGAGAAGTGAAAGGTCAAAACCAGAAGAGTTTGGAGGATCTAAAACCAATAGCGGCGGGGAAAGTAGCAAAATTGTTGGTAAACGATTTCATTGATTTAAAATCCACATTACCAAGAATGAAGAGCCCTAATGTTAAAACCTAAATGTGCTTAGTATTAGGATCTTGGCCGTAATTTTTAAGAATGCATGTTAAAACCTAAATGTGCTCAATATTAAGATCTTGGTTGTAATTTTCATTTTAAAAACATACTCTAAAACCCTCATTGAAACCTTATTTTTAGGCTGCAGGTCACCAAATTGGAGAAGTGAAAGGTCAATACCACGACAGAGAATAGGAGAGCGGCGACCTTAGAAACTTTCAAGAAAATGTAATTTTTGCAAGTGTAAAGCTAGATCCCACAAGTTTTTCCAGTGTCCTCTCTGCCTGCAATAAAATGAGAGTTTTGGAACAAGGTATGTACATCCATCACGAATAATAGAAGGTGGATTTCCATCAGATATTATGTTTGGAAATGCTTGGTAGAAATGTATGCAAAATGTGGAAGCACAACATGGTGAGTGAACTATTAATCTCCCTCTCCCTACAGTTGTTGTTTCAATCTATTTACAATAAATGAACAATAGATCTAAAAATATATGGGTTTAGAGCTCTTAGATTCCTTTTAAAGGAAAGTATCGACTATATAAAAAAATGTATTATATATATTAAATATGTTGATATATACTTAACTACGTAGGGTAAAGGATGTTGTAATTGTTTAAACCTGAATGTGCTCATTATTAGGATTCACAGAACTTTCATTTTAATGAGCATACTCCAAAAACCATCATGGAAACCTTATTTGCAGGTTGTAGCTCACCAAATTGGAGAAGTGAAAGGTCAATACCAAGGAGGAGTCTGGAGCAGAAACATCTGAGATTCATTTAATTGTTTTGCATTGATATGGCCGCAAGATAGTCGTCGATATGCCTTTATAGGTCATTCCCTCTGGCATAACTAGTATTTCTCTCCATTTTCATGACTGATAATTAAATTTTGGGAGCTAAACTGATATTTTTTGATGTATGAATATATTAATTATCTCAGGTTTTTTGTTTTTCAAATTTAGAGCTCAGTTATTTTTTTGTAGCTACATGAATGGAGAAGACATGGTCAGTGGCGTGAAGAGGATACATCCATACTTGTTTCTATTGACATAATTAGCATTAAACTTGGAGACATTGTTCTTGCAGGTGCTCATCTTTTTTAGGGAAACCCATTAAAATTTGACCAAATTTGGGGAAAATGCCTTTTTTTCTCCTTTCACTGAATGCATTATTCCATAGTTTCTGGGAGTAAACATGAAAGTGTTTAATATTGTTTAGCAAGTCATTTAAAAATATTTTCAGATTGAACAATTTGCAGTCTTCCTTGGTATCTTGTTTTAGAAAGAAAAGTTTTTTAAGGAAGCACTTGATCTTGAGGAAGAGGTAAAATTTATTTTTACTTTTTAATTTATATTTATTCTTTTGAATTGAAGTTTATTTATTTGTTATTTTATTGTTTATTATTAGTTTTAAGTTTATGTTATTGTAGGTATTATTAGTTTATAAATGGAGATTTTTTTTATTTTTATTTTTTTAAATAAAACATCTTAAACTTTTTGCTAAGTTTGTCCCTTGGAAAGATCATCCTGGTGAAATTCTTCACTTTGAAAGGGATAAGTCATTTTGAACCACATTTGAAATCTCTAACTCAGAATTTCTAGATAAAATCTCTAAGTCATTTTGATTGTGGACAAGTACAGAGCAAGGAGAAAATGCAAAACTAGTGCCTTCTAGATGAATTTACAACCCATCCCATGTGCAACAATGGCATCATTGAAGACATGTATTCACACAATGGCTTTTTAGTTTTAGTTTTAGTTTTTTCAGTTTTAAAAGCATAATAAATCAACAGTTTGCATACTATGAAAGATTGTCTTCAAAACTCTATATATAGAGTTTTTTGTAACATATTTTATATACAGTTTGAATATAAAGTGAATTATTTCCAATCCTTTGAGGATTCAAAACTCTATATATAGAGTTCTTTGTAACATATCTTATATACAGTGAATTATTTTCAATCCTTTGAGCAGATTTGTTGAAGTTTTATGATTATTTCAGTTTATAAATGACTACCATGACTAAATAAATGACCAAACAATTACTAAATAAATGACTACAATGACTAATTAAATGACTAAATAAATTACTACAATGACTAATTAAATGACTAAATAAATTACTACAATGACTAAATAAATGACTACCATGACTAAATAAAATGATTACCATGAATAAATAAACAACTACCATGAATAAATAAACAACTACCATGACTAAATAAATGACTACCATGACTAAATAAATGACCAACTAACAACAATCAATGACTAAATTAGCTACTAAATATAATACCAAATTGATCAATGACTAAATTAATGACTAAATAAATCACTACCATGACTAAATAAATGACTAGTTAACAACAATCAATGACTAAATTAACGACTAAATCAATGACTAAATCAATGACCAAATCAATGACTAAATTAATGACTAGATAAATGACTAAAATAGTTTAGTTATAAATTTGGTCGCGTTATAAATGACCGGCAATAAACTACTAGTGGTCATGTGACCAAAATTAGTCATTTATATACAATTTTTAGAAGTTTATTTAGTCATATATTGTTGTTTTTGTACTAGTGAAATAAATCTAGAATCGGTGGTCCTTGTTGGTCCCAGTCAATGAGTTGTGAATATACTAGACATATTTCAGTTGTTTGGTTGTTTGGGTTGAAAGATGTTGTGGATATCATGAAGAGAGTTATTCTCAAATAGTTCAACAACATCGATGGGGAATTTTTCTAGTGTAGTATCGCACAATGTTGGTAACCAAGAGGAAGCTTCGGCCTGTTTAGCAGTACCTTTTCCAAGAAGGGTAACCTTGCTAGTAGTGCATCCTATGCCAATATTCTTTGGATGTTTATCAAGAATGATGGGTTCTAGAAAACCATTGTTAGTTTGTCTCAGTTTCTCATTAATTTTATATCCCCATCCCTTCATTAGCTACAAGCCTTTTTTGTCATCTTCCATGGGAAGAGCGAGGATGAGTCGTTCATCTTGATATAGCAGTTTGGAGACATCCTCCTCATTCAAATCTTCTTTTTTCAAATCCCCCCACTTGGTGAAGGTAGTAGCTACAATATTTATTATTTTGGGGACTATGTTGCTAGGTGTGGGTTTCCCATGAGATTTGGGAGAAAGAGGTAGCTCCCCCAACACAAAAGTATACTTTGTTAGCTTATAGTTTCCACAACCATCATATTGGATCACCGCTTTGATATCGGGAATGTTCTACACAATGGTTATTTTTATTTCTAAGGTAGAGGCAAGGGATGATGGGTCAACAAATGAGGTAGAAGGTGTAGGCCCTTCATCATTTTTAGGAATTTGGGATATTTTGTAAACCTTGGCCTCAAGATTCTTGCAATAGTAAAAGGGCTCAGGATCTCCATGGATGGTAAATTATTTGTCCTCAAAAGGAAACTTTACACATTGGTGATAGGTTGAAGCTACAGCTTTTAGGTCATGAATCCAGTGTCATCCAAGTAGGATGTTGTAGGGAAGATCAAGGTCTAACACTTGGCATGTAGTCTCTACAATGATGGGTCCTACTTGAATGGCTAGTGCAATGATGCCTTGTGATACCTGCTCTTGATCATCATATGCTCTGATGGTGGTACTCTTTTCTTTCTCAATACCATCTTTTTAATAACCCAAATTATTGATCAATTGAAGGGTGCAAATGTTCAAACTATCACCTCAATCTACTAAGACTTGTTTAACCTTGTTTTTATGAATAATGACCTCAAGGTGTAAAGCACGGTTATGGGATGGCTACGATGGTAGGTCTTGTTTCGAGAAGGTGAGAAGATGATTAGTGATATGCCCTACCATAGCTTGAAATTTCTATGTATCAATATCCTCGGGGATGGATGATGAAGATAAAGTTCTCTCTAATATTTCCCTATGTGCAGGGGATAGCCTCAATAGTTATAAGATAGAAATCTACACGATGGTTTTCTTAAGTTGATCTAGGAGACTTTACTTGCTAGGTTTTGATGTTGGAAAATTAGGTCGTGCCCTAGATTGATATGGGACTCCTTAGATGGTGACTTTTCCAGATTGTGTGGTGACTCCACACTCTGCACTAGGCCCTTTGATGGTGACGATAGTGATGACACTATCACAGGAAGCAACTACATTGGAATACATATGCTATATATTTGTGTAATCCTTACCTTTTCCATTGTTGTTTCCTTTGATATGATATGGCATAAGGTTCTTGTATATTTTAAGATCTTAATTACTGGAAGGTACTTCAATAGATATGTCTCCATTCTTGATAAGGTCTTGGATAACATTTTTGAGACTCATACAGTTTGATGTTTTGTGCCCTTTGATTTTATGAAAGTCACAAAGGTCTTTTTCGTTGTACCGTGGCAGTTTATCTTGTGGTTCTTGGTAGCTTTCAAAATTTGGAAGTGTTATCAAGTTTGACTCTACCAATTTCTTCATGATAGTTTTGATAGGTTCTAAAAATTGTGTGTATTTGCATTTCGGATAGTTGTTCCTATTGGGAGATTGTCATTGTTGTGTTTCAGTGTTATTGACCTAATTGTTTTGAGGTGATGTAGTTGGTTGCAGAGTTGGTTGAATGGCAAATATTTTGATTGTTTTTTGACCTAGGAGCACTTAGGACCACCTTGGCATCTATTATTCCATCATTCATTACATTCTTGTTCTTAGCCTAGACACAAGGCTTGTCATTTGAATTGGTCGATGGGTGGTTGTCTTCATAGGCTTGAGTATTTCCCTATGAGATTAGAGCTCTATCGATGTTAAGGGCTCTAGGGACAAGCTCGTCATAAGAGGTAATGCACTTCATATTTAAGTGGAAGGATAGATCTATATCTAGATTTTCTATGATAATCCCCACTTATTGTTCATCGAGAAGTGGCCACTTTCTCTTACTAGCCCTTTGCCTCCATCATTGTAAGAAATTAGTGAAATATTCTCCTTTTTTTTTTGAGTGTACAACTCTTCTAGGCTCACATCCATGTCAAGATTAAATGAGAAATGATCTATCAATCTATCAATGATTTCTTGGAATGTTTTGATAACTGGAGATAACTAAGAAAACCAGTCAATAGCTAGGCCTATTAAGCTTCACGAAAAGAGGCGCATCAAATAGGACTCATTGTAGGTGACCTCCACACACATGATGTTAAACTCTTTGATATGGCCAATAGGACTTCCTCTCCCTTTATATTTATCAAATTTGGGGATTTCAAAACTAGGAGGGAATGGTACCATTGCAATGTTTTAATCGAATGGATATGTGCATAGGTTTTTTTGTGTATGGGGCTTCTTCATTTTTCCCATTCAGATATCTTGCATTTCTTATGTTAACGTTTTAAGTTGTGATGCAACATCATCTTTTGGGTTTGGTAGAGGAACATATCGTGGAAAGGCAGATGAATTGTATGTGGGATTTTGATATGATGAGGTGTTGTATGGTGTGTATGGTGGTGGAGGCATATATGTCCCTAACGTGTTTGGGTTCATGATGTTTTGTTGGTAGTTATAGTATAAACCCATTTGTTGTTGGTGGTGTTGGGAATACTATTGGGCTAGTAAGGCTTGTTGTTGTTGTTGTGTTGCTAAGGCTTCATGCTATTGTTGTTGTGCTACTAGGGCTTGTTTTTGGGCTTTTTGTTGTGCTTGTTATTGTTATGTTGCTAAGGTTTCTTGTTGTTGTTATTTTTGTTGTGCTACTAAGGCTACTTCTTCTTGTTTTGCTACTAAGTTTGCTTGATGTTCTTACTGTTGTTGTCATGCTACTAAGGTTGATTGTTGTTGTCGTTGTTGTGTTGCTAGGATTTCTTGTTGTTGTTGCTATTGTTGTACATCTTACTAATATGCATGTTGTGCAAGGCTAGTGCATGTGCCTACAATGTAGGATCAGTTGGTTGTTGGGAAATTTGCGATGGGTTTTGGGTGTTGATGTTTTGCACAGGTTGTGGGTTGTTCATGAGAGGTTGGGGGTTCCCTTGGTTTAACATTCCTTGTAAGATGGTAGATTGGGATGGAGGAATGTAATTTTGAGGTCTCATTTTCTTTTGCATGATGATAGGGACCATGGGGAAAGATGATGATGGTGCCATTAGGTATTGCGATGTCAATGTCACATTAGGACCTTGAGTCCATTGATGGAAAGGATTTCCTTGACCGATGTTTTGGGGATTTCCTTGTGTTTGGGAGGTGATCAAGGTATTACCTTGGTTTATGGGGTTTGTGACCAAGGGGTTGTTTTGAGTTAGGTTGGTGATGGATGGGATGAATGTGTTTTGGGCAGCTAATGGGATGGATGAACTCATTGGGGGATTTGATAAAGATGTCTCATATTGTGTTGAAGGTTGAATTTACGTAAAGGGATTAACGTTCCCTTTTGGGTCTATTTGTGACACTTGGTCCACACTTCCTTGCATGATGTTGGGCACACTTGTGGTACTAGCGGGGATTGATGAAGAGGGGTACCCTCGATATGTTAAGGTTGTTGTGGATTCATGAAGTGTAAGTGCTTTATGTTGATGTAGCGGATTCTCGGGAATGGGGGAGCACTAAATTTTGGTGTCCAAGTGGTGTTTTGAGAAGGATTAGTGTTGAGGGCACCCACAAGTGTGTTACTTTCCAATGGAAAAGTGTGGCCAAAGTCCTTAGCAAGCCTAGTTGTAAGAATAGGAGTTTGTGTGTGACTTAACCCTAGTGATGGAGTTGTTTGAATGGTGGATGAAGTCAAGCCTTGTGTCAATGATTACACAACAAAAGATGGAGAAACTGGAGCCATGTTTTCTAAGGTTTTATGTTCATGTTTGTACTCCATGATTTCTTCCTTAGTAAGTCCAAATGGGTTGTTTGTTATGTCTTATATCTCATATGTCCCTCATGGAGATGAGGGTTGTTGCAATAGGGTAACATGACTTCTTGCATCAAATTCTTGAGGATTGGGATCACTTGAGGTGAATGTGACTTTTGTTTTTTCCATGATTCTCTTATGTTGTGATCTTTTCTTTACCATAAATTTTGGGTCACCTATGGGAGAGTCATGTTGAGATTTAAAATGTTTAAACTCTCTAGTTGACTCAAATCTAGGTAAGAGAGATGTTCTAAGTCATTTTGGAGCAATGGTGTTAATGGGAGATGCAAAGGTGAATGATGTGGGGAGTGATCTTTGCAAAAAAATTTGGACAATACTTTTGACTATGGGTTTGATGTTTGATGTTTGGATGAAGGATGTTAATGAAATTATGAATCCTTAGGGTAGACTTGTGACCTTCAAGATAAACTAGTCCAAAAGTGATAACTAAATTAACTAAATGCATGGAAAAGGATTCATTTCACATACAAAGTAGCTAAGTTAGGGTTTGGTTTGATTAATGTCCAAGTCAAAAAGTGTTGGTGTGTTTGAAAATTTTGGAAAGTTTGGTGAAGTGAAGGATGGAATTTGATAAGGGGTGGATGAAATATTTGACCTAATGTTGACCTAGAGTGAACCTTTTTTTTTGCAAGACCAAGGTAGTGAGAAACATGCTAGACCTCTAAAGTGTTTGAACCATAAATAATTAATGATTAAGGAGAAGTTCTTGTGAAATGTGTAGATCAAGTTCATCCATGAAATAGTGTAGAAAATGTCTCCATATTGATCTATCTCAGTTGTAGCGATTCCTTAAGATACATTTCCAAATATACTTTGCACTATGAGCTCTAAGTTTGAAATAGAGTCATGTAGACGTTCTCTCGGGGATTTTGATTTTGTGAGAGATCATTTAGATAAGCACAAGATTGTGGAAAAGAGGGTATTTATTCCCACGCAGGAGGTGGTAATATGGGCTTTCCGACCACAATATCAACTTGCTCCTCTTGTTCATCTAAGATGTATGTTGCATTTCTCCACTGGATTGGTGTTTCCTTTGTTTCAAAAGTGAAGCTTCTCAAACTACTAATTATATCTATTTTTTCTCCTTCAATTAGTTCAAAGTTTGGTTGAATGATAGCAAGCATAAGGTTTGATTGTTCAACTAGAGCGATCAAATGCCAAATGGTCATGTGGGGTTCAATTTATCAATTTATCTTGCTTAAATGATTTTCTTTTTACCACAAACACTTTGTCTCGCTTAAGTTTCAAACTAAATGTCTATGTCAAAAACATCATTCAATTCACAAAGACCATTTTGTGAAAAGGGTGAAGTTAGGGGCATAGTTACCTAGGTTTACTTTGAGAAGTATGGATTGAGATGTAAACCAAAATATTTAGAAGTCTCTAAGAATAAATCTTTAGGACAAGCATCAATATCAAGGTTTTTTCAAAGGGTATCCATACCTAGACCAAAGGGTTCGAAATTCTAAAAAGACTTGTTGATGTTTGTTTGTAATTGTCTTGGAACCAAGCAAGTGTTAAACTGACTCACAACCATTTACAATCCTAGGTACAGTGGATACGTATTTCTTATTAGGCTTACCATCATCCCCTAAGAGATGATTAATCTGTGACGATGAAATGGAAAAATAGGCTATGTCAAGGAAATGTAATGTCTTGACACGCCAAGCAAAAGAGTCCCTTCCCTATTTGCTTTCTTGCCTCAATCAAAAACCAGACATGGTAAGTAACTTCTTGGAATGGTGCTATTCCAATGTACTACCTTAAAATGTGTTTTGGAATTGGACTTGGTTAGCCACTACAAACAAGGATTTTAATGACCATATTTGAGATAAGTTGGTGTTATACACACGGTGATTCACTCAATTAAGAGGCCTCCCAGCCCTTAGAAATATCTAATGGTTTTAACACATCACAAGGATACTAAGGGAGACATTTGTTGGTATAATACAACCACAACTAGCTAGTTAATGACTTTAGTCACAACCAATTATTTATATAGCAAACTAAAATGAAAGAATCGCTTGGGTCGTTCCCTCTCACAAGTTGGGAGAAAAATTGATGCAATAGCAGGGGTTCCAAATCCTTAAACAATCTCAACTTAACTAAACTCAACCAATTCTTGCATGTTCATACAACTTGGACTCATCATTCCTTCATAAAGCACTTGATTCAAAAATCCAAAACTGTAATCATGGTATAGAACTCTTACCAAACCTTCTAAACCTTCTAAACAACATCAAATTAATAGATTCAAGCCAAAGAAAATCTTCAACAACTTTGTTCTTTCATTTCCCAAACATTCACTTACAATAAGCTTATTGGCTAGTAGTATTCCCCAAAGACAAAAGCGGTTACCAGTTTCAAAAATTAGTGAATCTCCCAAATAGAGCATAGATTCAAGGACCCATTTGGTCCTCTTTAAACATACCAAAATTTCAAATAGGGTTGTTTTGTAACAACAACCTCCAAAATAGACTTCACGTCCTAACAGGCCTAATTAAGCTTCTTGAGACTGTTAACCTTATTTACTTTGACATGCAACAAAGGGTCTCCCTTAATCTTACAACTTAGTTTCATTAGCATGTAACTCACCTCAATTGAATCACTCTTCAATGACTTTATGAACATACAAGGTAGAAGATGCAAATATTGTCTTAACTAGTACTGTCACAAATCTACTTGTTACAGGACAGTAATCAAATGGACACAAAAGCTTAACATTCCACCAAACCTTAACTAGAAAGCGATCAAAATTCACTTTAGCAACCTTTACAAGCAATAATAACCAAGAATGATGCACACTCCACAATCAAAACTCTCAAAAACTCCATTGTTCACTATTATTTCTAGATTTTTCCACAAATTACAACCCTAGGGCATCATTATATCTTTCTAAAACCTCATCCTATGATCCTGTAATGAGGAGGTATTTTAGAAAACATGTAAAGCCTATTGTACACCAATTTTTGAGGATTTTCAATGGTGAAAAATGGTGTAATACAATTTAGAAGGCTTACTGTAACCCTAAGCCAGGGTTTTAACCGGTTTTTACAAAACTTGTAATCTCTTGCTCTAATCTCAATGGAATTTAATGAAACCAAAACCAACCTCTTACTACCTCATATACCTACCAACTACAATACAAATTGGATCAAGAAATAGATTGTACGGGTCGTACAATGATCTGTAATAGATTTTTACTAGTAAAATCCTAAATTTCAAATGTAAAGCAAGGGTTTCTCTTATTGATTTTCATTATGTACAAACCTCCAACCTCTTCAAATGTTCAAAATGTCTTTTAAATAAATTAAAAACATGACCATTCAGTTTCCAACTGATTCCCAATGAAATAAATGAGCTTGATTCTTCACCTTCCCAATTTTGCACTTTTTGTAATTTTACAAATTTGCATTGTGACAACTTTTGGAAACATTAAAATCTCTTCAAAATTAACACAAAACTTGAAAAATGAATCCCTAGTGACCTTAACATATGAAAAATGGTCTATATGACCTTATTACAATCTAGAAACACCATAACTAAATCAAAATCCAAGAGTTTCCTCATGGAGGCATGAAATCCATAAGGTGCTCCTGCACCAAACTCCCAGCCAAAAGAAAATTCAAGCCCTCTTCGAGTGAGGGTAGTATCAGGTATTCATCCTCTATATGCTCCTCCTTGATGTCCTCGATGCACTGCCTCTTGTCCTCTTTGAAACAAATCCAATTGGTCTTCATTTTTACCTTTGGTTTCAACTTGTCAAAGCAAACTAGCCTTCTAACTCTCTTGTCACCTTGAATCTGATCCTTCATGCTTTGATATATCCCAATCTTTGTCTTAGCACCTTGCTCCTCTTCCATGACTTTTTTCATATTGAATCTTGGTTTTTTTCTCCTCAAAATTGCTATCACAACAAGAAAGTGATAGATGTCTTCCTTGTCATTTTTCCTTTGTAATGTAGTCATGATCCTTGCAACTTTGTTTTTCTCTCCCATCTGATATTTTTCCTCTCTATATGCGACTTTCTCAAGGCTACCAATCTCTGATATGAAAGAAATAGAAAAACTACTATCCGCCTTTGCAAACAATGAAGAAAACATTACATCACCATACCTTTGCAATACCATCTCATCCTTGGCCTTCTCTTCAACATTAGGTCTTGCAACCAGCTCATCATTTCCCTCCAAAAACAATTCATCCTTCCCTTTTGTAGTCTTCATGCCTTCAAACTCTAATATGGCTGCAATCTCTAAGTGCTCTTCTTCTTTTGTTTTGGTTTGTTCTTCTTCCTCTATTATCTTCACTTTTCTTCTCCTTTGAACTATCCTCTTAATGGGCCATGCAACCTTTCTCTCAACTAATAAGTGCCAACTTGACTTGCTAATTGCTTCAATAGACCCAACTCAACCTTCCATCTCTCTACCATCCTTTCTCTCATCTCTATTAATTATTCCAAAGCCTACCTCAGTTCCTTAATCTCTTTCTAAACCTCTATTTGCCTCATCTTTTCCTGTTTCCTCTTCCTCTCTTTTTCTTCTTGCTTCTTCTTTTGTGAACCCTCTACTTGCTAGTACCTTCTCAACAAATCCATCTTCTCTTCAAGCAAGTCCCTTTAACCTTGCTTCCTCTTTTCCTTGCCTCACCTAGGTCTCTTCTCTTGTCCTCTACCTATTCTTTTGGCAACCAGGTTTTCTCTTCAACCTACACAAACACAAACACACAAACACAAAAATCTCTTGCCTAGACTATCTGAGCTCTGATACCAAATGATTTAGTAGTAGGGGTTCCAAATCCTTAAAAAATCTCAACTTAATTAAACTCAACCAATTCTTGATTGTTCATACAACTTGGACTCATCATTCCTTGATAAAGCACTTGATTCAAACATCCAAAACTATAATAAGGGTATAGAAATCTTACCAAACCTTCAAAACCTTTTGAACAACATCAAATTAATAGATTCAATCCAAATAAAATCTTCAACAACTTTGTTCTTTCATTTCCCAAACATTCACTTACAATAAGCTTATTGGCTAGTAGTATTCCCCAAGGACAAAAGCGGTTACCATTTTCAAAAATTAGTGAATCTCCCAAAAAGAGCACATATTCTAGGACCCATTTGGGTCTCTTTAAACATACCAAAATTTCAAATAGGGTTGTTTTGTAACAACACCCTCCAAAATAGACTTCACGCTATCCTAACAGGCCTAATTAGGCTTCTTGAGACTGTCAACCTTATTTACTTTGACATGCAACAAAGGGTCTCCCTTAATCTTACAACTTAGTTATATTAGCATGTACTTCACCTCAATTTAATCACTCTTTAATGACTTTATGACCATACAAGGTAGAAGATGCAAATATTGTCTTAACTAGGATTGCCACAAATCTACCTTTTACAGGACAATAATCAAATGGACACAAAAGCTTAACATTCCACCAAACCTTAACTAGAAAGGGATCCAAATTCACTTTAGCAACCTTTCCTAGCAATAATAACCAAGAAGGATGCACACTCCACAATCAAAACTCTCAAAAATTCCACTGTTCACTATTATTTCCAAATTTTTCCACAAATTACAGTCCTAGGGCATCGTTATATTTTCCCAAAACCTCATCCTCTGATCTTGTAATGTGGTCTTTTAGAAAACATGTAAATCCTATTGTACACAATTTTTTGAGGATTTTCAATGGTGAAAAATGGAGTATACAATTTAGAAGGCTTACTGTAACCCTAAGTAAAGGTTTTAACCTGTTTTTACAAAACTTGTAATATCTTGCTCTAATCTCAATGGAATTTAATGAAACCAAAACCAATCTCTTACTACCTCATATACCTACCAACTACCATGCAAATTGGATCAAGAAATATATTGTATGGGTCGTATAGTGCTCTGTAATAGAGTTTTACCAGTAAAATCTAGAATTTCAAATGTAAAGCAGGGGTTTTTCTTATTGATTTTCATTGTATACAAACCTCCAACCTCTTCAAATGTTCACAAGTTCTTTTAAAGACATTGCAAACATTACCATTTAGTTTCCAACTGATTCCCAATGAAAGAAACCAACTTGACTCTTCACCTTCCCAATTTTGCACTTTTTGCAATTTTACAAATTTGAATTGTGACAACTTTTGGAAACATTGACATCTCTTCAAAATTGACACAAAACTTGACCATTGACTCCCTAGTCACCTTAACATATGAAAAAATGGTCTATATGACCTTATTACAATGTAGAAACACCAAAATTGAATCAAAATCCAAGAGTTGCCTCATGGAGGAATGAAATTCATAAGGTGCCCTTGCACCACAAGCCCTTTAAAGGTAACACATGTTTGAAGCATAAAAATTTTTTCATCACCCAAGATTGCCAAAAGGTGCAAGGGGGATGATAAGTACTTCCAAGAAGAAAAGGTATACTTGTTTGTTTCTCTTCACCCAAGATCACATGAAACATAAGGGGAGAGGATACGCACAACAAGCATAGACAAGCAAATCAGAAACATGTTCACTTTAACCTTGATAGGCTTAATGAATTTGTTTTAAGCACCAAATGAAGTGTGGAGATTATTTTTTCCAATTTTAAAGCAACAAGCATAATGATGTGAGGGTTTAGTTTTAACTAATTTGAGCATTCATTTTAAACTCAAAGGAAATCTAGTTTTGTCCTAAAACATGAAATAAAGCATCATAAATGGGTTATAATTGCCCCATAAGTGTCAAAACACTTGTTACAATTATAAAATAAAATTACAATGTGCTCCTTTACTTCAATTTTTATAGTCCAAACCTGCAAAACCAGTTAGTAGTAAATCATGACACTAAAATCAATTGTGTTGTTGAATTTCATCAATAGCGTCACTATATAGAAAGTGTGTCATTGTATTGAAAAAATGAAGGCATCGCTCTACAATAAATAGTGACATCAACAGCATCACCAAATCAAATGTGTTGCTAAATAAAAATTTGTGGCATTATAAAAAATAAGCTTAGCGTTGCTATTTAAATGCACATTGATGAAATTTAATATGCGTTGTTGAATTAAATGTGCATCATTATTTTTAAAATCAAATGTGTCATTGTATAGCGATGCGTCCAAGGTGTGTCAGTAAATCTTCAATAGCGTCACTAAATCTACAAACTCAAGCAAAATGAAAACCTAAAGAGAAATTTTTCAAATTGATTAGTCCATGCCCTCCTAGCACCAAAATTTGACTGATGAGCGTAGTATAGGCTAACTACACTTGATTCATGAGGATTCGAAGTATAATTAATCCACTATGCATTAGTCCCAATAAGATCATTCAATATAAACTAAGCTATTAATCCATTAAAACTAACATATTAAAATACAAAAGCTTCAAAAACATCAATTCTAGTCCATTGAAAGTTATCCTATTAGGGGAGTGGTGTTGCATTGATGTGGAATGGTGACCCTTTCCCAATCCCTTAGATAATGAGCTTGTTTTGATCGATTCTATTGAAAGGAATCGATGAAACCAATGAAAGATGTGTGATAAAATGTGATGAAAACTATTTTAACATGATAAATGTTATGATAATCGATATAAGTGTATGCTAAGCTATTCTAAATGTATGCAAGATTTGAAAGCTTAAAACCCTAATTTCAAAATACGCTAAATAGATGCACCTAAGTTACCATGGAAGCCATTAATGGATGCTCTAAGCTAATAATGCATGTAAAATAACCTAAAATGCTTTTAAAACATAAAATGTGAATGCAAATGGATGTGATTTTCAACAGCATAAGTTTGCTTTGAAAAGGTGGATCCCTATTCAATAAATGCAAGCTCTATTTATAGAATAGGCAAGATGAAATTGATGGTCAAGATCAAAAGGATCAATCAATGATCAAAATGAGAGGAAAACGGAGGCATGGATCATGGATTCCCATCAAGGGTTGAGGATACAAGATGATATTTAATCAAGGGCTTACAGTCATCCAAACAAACACAAAGTTTGTTATAAGGAAGAATATTCTTCTTTTTCAAATGAGTGAAGAAAGATAATATTCTCAAAGAATATTCTCATAGGTGAGGAAAATTAGATATTTAGTTAATTAAAATCAAATTTAAATGTGCAAAGGGGAAGGAATATTCTATGAGAATATTCATTTTGGAGGAATGTGCAAAGGAGGAATATTCTCAAGGAATATTCCCTTGCAAGTGGGAGGATTAAATTTAATTAGTAATTTGATAATTAAAACAAAGTTTTAATTATGCAAATTAGGGGATCTAGGACATTCATGAAATAATTAACTTATTTAATGAAAAGGGGGATGTGATATTATATTTAATTAAATAGCTTAGGGTTATTTAATTAAATAAGAGAGCTTAGGGATTTAAATTAGATAAGTTGGTTTATCCAATTTAACAGAATGAAAGGTTAGCATGAAAAGTGTAGGAATTAACCTAATTAGATTAATCAAGTTAATAGATGAAAATGACATAACTAATTAAATAGCTAGGCTAATTTAAACAGTTAAGTGAAAATAGGATGGGTTTTAGGATGAAATAGTGTTAATAAATCAGATTTGAGTGTATGATATCATTCAGGACATTTTTAAGTGTCTACAAGGGTGAACTGGGATTTCCTGATGGCAGTCTTAAAAAAAATTGGCTTCAGCCATAACTGGTGTTAAGTGGATTTACTCTAGTCTCTCGGGCACCAAATTCTCTTTAATTGTAAATGGAACTCCACATGGATTATTTTTCCCTTCACAAGGGGTGAGACAAGGGGATCCTTTGTCTCCCTTGTTTATATTAATGGCTGAAGGGCTAAGTAGATCAATCATTTCAACTCAGAGTGCTAAACTTTGGAAAGGCATATATGTTCGTCCCTTTCCTTTACCAATCTCTCATTCCCTCTTTGTGGATGAAACACTCTTATTGGGACAAGCAACAATGGAATAGGCCAAAGTTATAAAAAAAGTTATAGTAGATTACTACTCGCATTCAGGTCAATATTTCAATCGTGAAAAATCAAAAAAAAATCTTGAATGTCAACCCCATTGTTAAAAATTAGATTTTAAAGTTTTGGGGATTTCAATGTGATTCTCTCCCTTGCAAATATCTAGGCATTCCCTTTTTCTCAGGTTCAAAGAAACATGACTTTTGGGATAGAATAATTTTGTCAATATCTAATAGAATTCAACTTTGGAAATCAAAATGGTTATCTTTTGCGAGGAAGCTTGTGATGCTTAAATCGGTTTTATATTCGCTTCCAATTTACCTAATGTTAGTCCTGAAGCTTCCTAAAGGTAAAGGTAGTGACCTACAAAATATTTTTAATGACTTTCTTTGGTTAGAAAATGTAACATCAAAAAAGAAATTGTCTTTAGTTGCATGGGATTCTCTTTGTCATCTCAAATCTCAAGGGGGGGAAGGTTTGAGAGACATCTTCCTTCAAAATAAAACACTCAGAGCTAGAATGGTTTGTGACACAGCCACGGTAGGAGGGTCCTCAAAGAGAATGATCTAGACCGTGCAGCAAGAGTAACACAATGAAAGCAACACAAAGTATGGAGGCAATGAAAATGCAAATATTCTCATTAACAAAATCTCAGTTACATTTGTCTGGCAACATCTGGGCTTACAGATTCGGCTCACAGGCCAAACAAAATATACAACATTCTAACATGCTCCTATATGCGAGTGAAATCTTACAATTTAGATCAATCTTAATCTACTCAATCAACTATCTCCACTCCCTAATCTAATGGTCGATTACAAGCTTTATAGCATATCCACAATTCTAGAAACATTTGTGTCAGCCAAGGATCCACATTATTCAAGGAAAGAAAGTGTAACATGCGCATGAATAGGTCAGCCTCAAATTTGAATTACTCTCCAACAGGTGCATAGAATGAAGTGTGGACCTATAATGAAGGTCGAGAACACTCCCAGTAACATTTAAAATCACATCGTTGAGATCCACAAGTCATGGGGATGATCCACAATAATTGAACTGGCCAAAAATTTTGAAATTATTTCGGTGTCAGTTCAAGAAACTGCGAAGAATTCCATAAGTGATAACTTGCCGAAAAAAGATCCAATCATGCCCAAATCTTGGAACAAGGAAAATGAACATGTAGATGAAGTAATCCAAGATCCACAAGGTCTGGTGAGCAAAGATGAAGAATCCACCAACATGAACTGAGTAAGCACAAAACAAGAAAAAAATTAAAAGAAAAATATTTTTGGTTGATGCAAGATTGCCAAGAACCAAGGATGCTCCTACATTAAACATCCAGGGTTATTGAAAAGTGAGTCCCTCACTTAGCTAGGGCCAAAGGAAAACCAAAATGGTCAACCTCAACCTGATAAATCCAAGAAGAATCCTCAACTGGTCTACCTTTCCACTTCACAAGATATTCTTTGTACTATCTTCCACGCATCTTCCTCCCATCTCTGACATCCAAAAACTCTTCAATCCCATCTGACTGTTGTTTAGGAAACTGACTCTCCAATTCTTCTCTATTGTCTTCACTAAATTCTTCTTTGTGATACTGATATAGATCTGCAATGTTGAATATAGGCAATATACCCATACCATCCAGTAACTCTACTTCACATGCATTTCCTGAATCAAATTCCCTCAAAATCTTACAAGGTCCAAACTTCCTCATCTTTAACTTGTTGTACGTGCCAACTAGAAATATCTCCTTCCTCAAATATAACATCACTTCATCTCCAGCTTCAAATTCCTTATGTCTCCTCTTCCCATTAGCTTTCTCCTTATACTTTTGATTCATGTCTTCCAATTGTTGTTTCACTTGACTATGCAACTTCTTCATGTGTTCTCCAAATTCTTTTGCTTCTGCACTCCTCTTGTCTTCCATACTGATGTCTCTCAATTCTAATATACCTCTAGGATGAAATCTAGTAACAATCTCAAAAGGTGTCTTTCTTGTACTCATGTTCACTAAATTATTGTAAGCAAACTCTGCTTGTGCAAGGACTAAATCCCAACTTCTAGTCTTCTCTCCAACCAAACATCTCAGCAAATTCCCTAAACTCTTGTTTACTACTTATGTATGTCCATCAGTCTATGGTGAAAAGTAGAACTGAACTTCAAGTCTATCTTCAACTTCTTCCAAAGTGTTATCAAAAAATAACCAACAAACTTTACATCTCTGTCTGAAACAATACTCCTAGGTAACCCATGCAATCTAAGCACTTCTTTGAAAAACAAGTCTGCTACATGTACTGCATTTGTTGTCTTCTTACAAGATATGAAATGTGCCATCTTAGAAAATCTTTCTACCACTACAAATACATAATCATGACCTCTTTGTGTCTTCGGCAAACCAAGAATGAAATCCATACTAATAACTTCCCAAGGTCTCTCTGGAACTGTCAAAGGTTTATACAATCCAACATTTTAACTACTCCCTTTTGCAACTTGAAAAACTCTGCAATTCTGCACAAATCTCCTAACATCCTTATGAACCTGTAGCCAAAAGTAATTCTCACTCACTTGATGCCACTATCTTATCAACTCCAAAGTGTCTTGACATTCCTCCACTATGCTTCTCCTTCACCAAGTTGTCCCTCATTGAACTTTGGGGTATACACAATTGATTTCCTCTTAACAACATATCCTCTTGAATGAAATAATCCAACCACTGACTTCTATCCTTCGAAACAAGTTCTTTACAAGCTCTCCAAGGTTCTAAAAAATTTAGGTCTTCCTCATACAAGTTCTCCAATTCATCAAAGCCTAATACCTCCACTCTCATCTCTGTCAGTAAATTCCTTCTCCTACTCAAAGCATCAGGAACTCTATTTGACTTTACACTCCTATGTTTCAAAACAAAAGTATAGCTCTACAAGAACTCTACCCATCTCATGTGTCTTTGATTCAACATACCCTGAATGTTCAAATATTGCAATGCCTGATGATTTGTATACAACACAAACTCCTTAGGAAACAAATAATATTTCCAATTCTTCAAGGCTTGAACTATGGCATAAAATTCTTGATCATACACTAAATATCTTCTTCTAGCATCATTCAACTTCTCACTGAAATAAGCTATAGGTCTTCCCTCTTGACTCAACACTGCTCCAATTGTATTTCCACTTGCATCATAGTCTACTTGAAATACCTTACTGAAATCTGGTAAAGCCAACACAGGCTACTCACTCACCTTCTGCTTCAACAACTCAAAACTTTGGTTTGCTCTAGATGTCCATCTAAAATCCTTCCTATCTCCTCTCATTGTCTCTGTCATAGGGCTGCAAATAGAACTGAAATTCCTAATGAAATTTCTATAGAAACTAGCCAATCCATGAAATGATCTTACCTCTCCAACGCTTTCAAGTGTAGGCCATTCAACAATTGCTCTTACCTTCTTAGGATCCATCTTCAATCCATCCATAGATATCACAAATCCCAAATATACCAACTCCTCCTTCATGAAACTACACTTCTTGATGTTTATCAGCAACTGCTCCTCTCTCAACCTCTGCAAAACTTGTCGTATGTGCAAAAAATTTTCCTCTCTACTCTTACTAAAAATCAAGATGTCATCCAAATACACAATCACAAACTTACCCAATAATTTCTTCAACACTTCATTCATCAACCTCATGAAAGTACTCGGTGCATTTGTCAATCCAAAAGGCATAACCAACCACTCATACAATCCTTCATTTGTCTTGAATGTTATTTTCCACTCATCCTCTTCTCTAATTTTGATATGATGATATCCACTCTTCAAATCTATCTTTGTAAAGTACTTAGCTCCACTCAAACAATCCATAATTTCATCCATTTGGGGAAAAGGAAATCTATACTTCACCATAATCTTGTTTATGGCGCTAGAATCTATACAAATTCTCCATTTTTCCATCCTTTTTAGGTGCAAGCACAACAGGTACTGCACATGGACTTAAACTATCTCTGATCAAACCCTTCTTCAACAATTCTTGTACTTGTCTATTCAACTCCTCATTCTTTGTCGGTGTCATCTGGTGTGATACTTTATTAGGCAAACTAGCTCTAGGAATCAGATCCATACACTAACTAATACTCCTTATAGGTGGTAATCCATCAAGTACATTATCTGAAATGACCTCCTCATACTTTGTCAGCGTCTCCTTTATCTCTTCCAGGTGTTCTTCTACATTCTTCAAATTTTTAGCCTTCTTAGGCACCAAAGCATAACATACATTCTCATGTCTCAATCCATCAAGGAATCTCCTTCCATCAACCAGACAAACCCTAGCATTCGTACAAACCTCAACTATAGGGACATCTTCCAATGGAAACAAAATTTGCTTCATCCCATTAGCAACAATGGTGTATATATTCTTCTTTCCATCATGAATAGCATGTCTATCATACTGCCAAGGCCTTCCTAACAAAACATGACATATATCCATAGGCATGATATCACACAAAACTTCATCATGATAATTTCCTATCTTTAGTTTCACCCAACATTGTTCACTTACCAGTATCTTATGCTCATCTTGAATCCAAGCTATCTAATAAGGCTTCAGGTGTTTCAACCTTTCCAACTTCAACTTAGTCACCATTTCTTCTAAAACTAGGTTCTTAGAACTCCCACTATCAATAATCACTTTACAACATTTACCATTCACCTTGCATATGATCCAAAATAAATTCTTTATCTACAATGGTTCTTTCTCCAACTCACTTTGACATAATAATCTTCTATTCACCAATACTTCTCCATCTTTTGGTTTATTAGATGATCCAGCATGTTCTTCCTCAATGAAGGCTATCCTTCTATTGTTCTCTTTCTTCTTGCTTGTCTCTCCTTGATTACACTCAAATGCTTTATGTCCTTCTCCACCACACTTAAAACAAGTTCCTCTGAATACTCTTTTCTCCTATCCTTTATAACCACCATAACCTCCTCTTCTGTAAGAGTTTTCATCACCTCTTTGGTATGAATTGTCATTCTTACTGACCTCCTTGTCCTTGTTCTGATATGGAAAATATCCTCTTCCTCCTCTAGTAAAAGTTCTTCCTTTTTGAAATCTTCCACCTCTTCTTCTTTCCCTCTACTCATGTCTTTTATTCAACTTCTTCTTTGCTTTTAGGGCACACTAGTATGCCTCTTCCACACTCTAAAACTTGATCAAACTAATTTCATCCTATATGGACAACCTCAAACCATTCACATA
Organism: Sequoia sempervirens; assembly: GCA_007258455.2. Classification (NCBI taxonomy): domain Eukaryota; kingdom Viridiplantae; phylum Streptophyta; class Pinopsida; order Cupressales; family Cupressaceae; genus Sequoia; species Sequoia sempervirens. The sequence goes on along the minus strand of VDFB02000003.1, from coordinate 274,308,360 downwards.
TCTAGCTACTTGCTCAATCTCATCCTCTGAATGTCCAGATCTAATATTCAACTTATAGAACTCCTCAGTATACTTTGTCACACTAGATTCTTTTTGCTTCATATTTTGCAACTTCTTGAACAAAGTAATCTGATAATCTGTAGGCATAAACTTTGACTTCAACTTATTCACCATCTGATCCCATGATTTTATCTTTTCTTTTCCTCTTCTCTGCCTATCTATCTGAAAATGTTCCCACCAAAGGGATGCATGTCCTCTCAACTTTGTACAAGCAAACTTCACCTTCTTATCTTCAATGGTACCTTCAAATTCAAAATACTTTTCCATTTCTATTATCCAATCTAACAATACATTTGAATCCAACTTACCATTATAATCTGGTGGATTGAAATGTGGTCTTGTATTCACTTTAGTTAGGGCTCTTATGAACCTCTCTTCTCCTTGATCTAGGCCAGGTTGCTCATCTCTTCCTCTTTCTTCATGTACTTCTACTTCTTCATCACTCACGTCATCAACTGGTCGACCTCTCCTCTCAGCCATTTCAACTGCCCAGAACAAAACTAAAAGAAAAATATTTTTGGTTGATGCAAGATTGCCAAGAACCAAGGATGCTCCTACATCAGTTTGGAAATTTATTCAAAACCAAAAGTCAAATGGTGTAAAATTATGAAACATAAATACTTGGATTCTCTAGAAAGAGAGGGAATCTTCACTTAGAAGAATCTCCCACAGGGTTCCAAAATCTGAAAATTTCATTTCTTCTTGCAAGTCTTCTCTTCTCCCCCATATTTCTTAGGTAATCAACAATGGTGAAAAGTATCTTTTTGGGGATGATGCCTAGAATGGCCACAAGCCTCTTAGGACTCTAGGTGACTAGAAACAAATTGAGTCTGCTCTTAAATCTAGTTGGGGCAATAAAGTTCGAGATTACCTAGATATTGATCCTATTAACCCCTGCCTCATAAAGTGGAAAGATTTGATTTTTTAGAAGTTCCTTCACATGTAAAGGCCTCATTAAAAGTAGAACTTTCGAAGAGACAAATCTATTTATCTAATAAACAAGATAAAATCATTTGGTTAAAATCCAAAACTGGTCAATATAATGTTAAAGATGGATATAATTCTTTGTTCTCTTGAAATCAAGCAAGCCCATGGCCACTCGGGCTTAGTTGGGGCCCTTAGTTTCTTCCTAAAGAAAGTGAATTTGTGTGGCTTGCAATCAAAGGTAGAATTCTAACAGGTATGAGGTTGGACAGATTGGGAATCACTCCATTATTCCCTTGTGTTTTGTGTGGAAATGCTTTTGAATTTGTAGATCACCTATTAATTGGTTGTGACTTTTCCCATCATTGTTGGACTTGGATAATGAACAAACTTGGCTGGTAAGTCCTCTTCACAATTCCATCCTTAATAATTTTCTTAGTGTAGACACGTAAAATGTACATGCACTCAATCCTGATCTACTAACATCGCTTAATCCTAAATTATCCCTCTGTCTAACCATTTAATCGAATAGCCTTATTTGTTTAAAGTCATCATAATTCCACTTTTAATTAAATAAATCCCTCGATTTAATTAAATTATTGTCTCTATGTAATTAGCTAGGTCATTTCATCTTCCTATCTTTGTTTAATTAAATAATCCATATTATTTCTTAAATCTCTAAAGTTCATCTAATTAAATTAAATAAATCAAACATTTATCTAATTTAATCTAACATCACCCCTTGTGGTTAAATAAATCAAAAATATTTATTTAACTAGGTCTAAATCATTCTCTTCTCATTTTGAGTTATTTAAATCCTAAAATCTAAGTCAAAATGGTCAAATCAACTAACATCGTTTAAATTAATCAAATCATGATTAATACTAATCCTAATCACTCAAATCCTCTAGATTTTGCAACTTGCACATGAAAATCAATTTAATTGATTTATAAATCATCTATTTTCATTCAAAAAAGGCATCAAAGATGGAATATTCCTCAAATTTGAAATCTCCCCCCAAAAGGACTTGTCCCATCCAACAAGGCATTTACTCTCTCTTACATGTCCTTTTCCTTGAGCCAAGTGGCATTCAATGCATTCTTTCTTCCCTCTTGCATGTCATTTCAACAAAATTCAAAATTCAAAAATAGGCATTTATTGGCACAATCCTCAAAACTTGCACATCCTCCATCCACTCATAGGTTGACAAGTGGCATCTTGCCATTGGATGAATATTAGTCCCACATTGCTCTATTTTGGACATTCATCCATCTTGGAATTCTATAAATAAGAGGCTTCATTCCTTCATTTGATCATCCACAATTTGAGTAAACTTACTATGCTCAAATTATTAGCAAATTCCATCCATTATCATTGAATCTTAGCTAGGTTATGCAGATTTTTCCATTGGAGCACTCACCATTCTTCATCAAAGTGGATCATTCATCAACATTCATCAAGCTTGCATCATAGGAGTTGGGAAAGGGCCAATTTTCACATCAAATTGGCACCAATTCCCCCATGGGATCATGAGTTTGCTAGTTTAATTAGGATTCAATCTCTATTTTATTGTTTTCTTATTGTGTTCTTCATCTCTTTTCCTAATTTAAGCTTTGTAAATGGATTTCATGGGGAATCCTTGTTCTCGCTTGCATTTCACCATCTAATGTGTTTCTTCTTATTGTTTTGCAGGTATTAGGATTGGGGTTCACACACTTAGCTGGCCATCTCTCTTTTCCTCTTATTCTGTCTCATGCATATGGGAGATATGCCCCTCCATAATCATCTGGAATATTTGGCTCAAAAGGAATAATATATTTTTTAGAAGAAAGGATTTTACCATCTCCCAAGTTTTGCAAAAAATTGAGATCTCAATTTTTGAAGTGACAACATCTTCTTTGTTTAAGAATGTAAAATTTTAAAAAAAATCTTCTTGAGATGCATTTATCTTAAAGAATTGGTAGCTTCTCAAGCTCCCTAGAGTTGGGTCTACTTTAAACAAGATCTCTACAGTGAATATAAATTCTCTAAATTGGATCCCTCCTCCTAAAAACTTTTTCAAATTGAACTTTGACGAGGCTTCGAGAGGAAATCCTTTCAAGTCAGGTATAGCTGCAATTTTAAGGGATTGGAATGGAGCTTTCATGATTGTTGCTTGTGAATTTATTCTTGATGGAACTAATAATGTTCCTAAATTTAATTCCTTGAGACTAGGACTGAATCTGGCCAAGAAATTTTCCATCTCCCAACTTTTTATAGAAGGTGACTCAGTAGTTGCAATTTTTGCATTAAAAAATAAAAGCACTGACACATGGAATTTAAATTATATAATATCACACATCTTGAAACAACTTGGGGAATTTCCAAGCTTCCAAATTTTGCATTGTTATAGAGAGGTCAATTCATTCGTAGATACACTTGCTAACAAATCAATTGATGAAGCTATTTCTTATAGACAATTTTCGGCTCAGGAATGTGTTCTCTTGTTTCACAGGAATTGAGTATCAAACCATATATTTAGTTTCATGTTGGTTGGCTATGTGGTTTTGTCTCATAGGAATTGAATCTCATTCCTTGCTCATTTTTTCATCTTTAAGACCATTTCTTCCTTTGGACAGGGGTGTGAAATTTGAATTAGTTGTTCTCACTTGCTCCCACTTTTTTACTTTTATGGGAAATTTATCCATGTTGGAAGCATCTTCTTTTCACCTACACACTTTTGATTTTTTCCGTTGTAATTTTCCCCACTTGGACTCTACTTTTCAGACCTTGGTTCTAGCATCCCTTTCCATGAATTTTGGCTTCTAGCAAGGTTATTTGTCGATGTGTCTTATGGTGGTTCCAATTACCATAAAATATTTCATTTGGCATTATTGATCTTCAATGGTTGCATGTTTCTAACTCCATTTTTGGTGATTTTGAGGTGGGCTTGGTAGTGGCTCACAATTATTATCCTAGCATCTTTTCATACTAGCCTTACTAAATCTAAATTCAGTTACTTGTGGGGCCCTCGAGCACCTTTTCTTGTTGGGGTTGACACCTATCCCCCTTCCTCATTCGTGTCCTCCAAGGTGAACTTGCTTCATCTTGACATGCATCCTTGAGGGAATTACGATCTTTCCCTAGTGCCTAAAGTTATTGCAAGCTTGGTATAATGTATAGATTACTCTCTTGGTGGTTGTCCATTTATTTGGCTAAATTTGGCACCTTGCATACTACTCTTTTTATCTCCACATGTGCCTACTAGGTATTCTTTCAATTTTCTTGTGTCCGCCCGTGGGAGGTCACTCTTGTCGATGGACACTAGAAAAATTATCATTTAGCAACCCTTATATAACTTGATGTTGATATCATGTTGTGGTAAAAAAATTTCACTTGGCATTCGCTAAGTGGTTATTGGTACATGTTTTTATTTGACTTTCATTATCTCCCACCTCCTCGCCTTTAGTGAGTATAATCGAAGATCAGTTCTTGTTAATGCTCACTTGTGTGTGGCCTCATAAATGGTGATATGGTGGCTAATTCACCTCTTTTGAGTGTGGAAATTTGGTGGTTATTTCTTCATACATTTCTCTAATTTTGGCTACTTTGTTCTAGTTTGAAAATGGATAGTCTATTCAGGGTTTTTGTCCCACCCAGAACTCATGAAATACGGGACAATTCTCCTTTCACAACGAAAACTAAGGCAAACATTTGCAATAGAATGTAAGTAAGTTTTAGATGCAATTGAAATTGTGTTAGGTATTGAGTGTATGGAATTCCATGCCATAGTGCTACCACATGAAATCGCCTCATGTTTTGTCTCCAATCTCATGGATGTCTTATGGTGTGTCAAGATGGTGAAATTCTTAATTGGCACATATTTACTTCCTCACATTTGTCCACTTTCTACCTTGCAGCCGACATTGGAAAATTATGATATTTTTTAGGGCTCAAATTTAGTTTGTGGCATTCTCTATAGGAAACATCTTCTCTCAGATAGATGTCTTTCCACTCTTCTTTGTTCCATGGCACATGGTTTGATCAATGATTGCTCGTGTGAGTTTGACCTCTATCTGCTCAAACTCAAGTTCCACTATGGTAATTCAGTTTGTGATACAATTCAAAGTCTTTATAATGTAGTTTGAGTGCTTATCAGGAATGCTCTTATAGAGCCTCATGATGAGCCTTTTTCCTATCACCCGCAGACATTTCTTCCTCGGAAGAAATTACAACTTGACTCACTTCTTGCATACTAGGCATTTTGATCTTATCCCCCCTCTCTTTTGCAATTTTGCTCTTTGTCCTCTCTTATTTGTGAATTTGGGTTCTCCCTCTTTGGCTTCATAATTCTATATTTGGACTCCCAAATATTTTTGGGCTCATCTTGTTTTTGCAAGTTTTTCATAAACTTCTTGGGATTTCTTTGGTTTTGCAAGTTCTTCATTGCATGGCTTCCTCTCAACTCCATATTTGTTATCTTTCAGCTTCATTCTTCTTGTGATAATTCTTAGGAAAATACCTCTCCTCTCACTCCATTTTTTGGTCATTTTGGGGCCTTCTAATGTTGTATCTTCTATTTAAATGTGATTTCTTGTAATGTCTCTTTTGTTTAGTGGGATATTTGATGTAATTTTGTATCACTCAAACATTGGCTATGGTGCTTTTGAGTTTATCTCAGGGGTTTTTTGCTTTTCTCAGAGTGATTTGTAGTTTGTTCTCCATTTTTGATGTAATCTATGTTCCCAAAGTTGTAAACTCTCTTCTTTTACTATTAATAAAACAAAATTCAGTGGCACTGCCACTTTTATTCAAAAAAATAAAATATTGGTGTAGTTCACATAGAGATTGACAATTCAAAAATAATATTGTAGTATGCTAGAAAAATTATTTTAGAGTTGTGTGCTTGAAAATACTAAATGAGAGAGTGAGAGATTGAGAGAGATATATTTAGAATGTGAGCTTGAGAGGTAAAAATGGGTGAGTCTAAGCTCCAAAGATACATTGAGTTTTGCTACAAAGTTGTTAACATTGACCTGAACACATAGCGGGTGGTGAAAGGCTAAAAATGACTATTATATAATAGTATATTATAGAATGCTAGAGTATTGCATGGATGTTTGTGTTATACTAGTGTTTGAATAGTTACAACTCTTAAAAAGACCAAACACCAAGAAATGACAAGTTTATTATATTTGAAGTATTATTTTGTAAAAGAGATCATAGGAGGGCATGAACTTGGCACCATGGGTAGAAAAAGGCTAAGGAAATGGCCAAATGAGCATAAAAACATGCTAGGGGATACAAACATCAAAGTAGTTCCAAAACATAATATGAAATTATAAGGGTATGAAATTTTCTATGTTACAATATGTAAATCAAATATTCAAACACATTTTCTTTCATATTTGAACTAAGGGGAGAAAATACAAGGAATTGGGACTGAAAATTAAACTAGAGACAAGTATTTGGAAAAAAATATTTTGAAAAGGAAGTACAAAAATATAAATTAGGATTGGGTGATATGAAATAATAAAACAAAGGATCAACTTGCACTTAGAGATGGATGATATAACTATCAAAAAGGCTTAGAATGCAATGAATAAGCTTTGGTGAAATTATGGGGGGAAAATATAAGTCTAGATATTTTCACCCCAATGGGGCATTGGTGGGGACATGAGTATCCTCTAAGAGTGTTGATGTCCTTAGGCACAAATTATATGAAAATTTCTTAACAATATTATAACAATTTTCTAATCACTTCTACCTTTGTCAAATGTCAGAAATCCATGTAAATAAGAGAATTCAAAAATTGGGACTAAGTCACTTGATGAAGATAAAAAAATAGAAATTGGGCAAAAGCCATCAGCGTTTGAAACCAAAAAATAAGAAATAAAATTGAGCTATGACTAAGAAAAAATGAAACATAAAAAAAAAAAAAAATCACCTAGAAATTGTTAGATTGTATGCTATAAATGGATTATGGAAGGTTTTAGGAGACTCTAGAACAAATTTAGAAGCAAACAAAGATTGGTTAAAACACACCTCTTTGATTATTTTTTTATCTTTAGGGTCAAACATCACCCAAGACATAGTGACCTAAAAAGGGATAAAAAAAAAAAATAGGCACATGCCTTTATAGGTGTATAGACTATACAAATTGAACCTCCAGGGATAAATAAAAATAGAGAAGAGCTTCCAAATCTAATGTCTTATTCTAGCATAAATAGAGAGAAATAAAAAAATGAAAGACCTACCCTTGATAAAAATTGATGAAACTAATTGGATGGGTTGTATGTGGTTGTGATAAGGTCTTTATAAAATCTAGGATCCACATGTGTTGTTTTATGGCTATGTTGCTACTAGTAGGCATACAATTGACTAGTCGCATGTGTTGGTCACAAAAAAATTGATTAGTCCTTATAATTGGCTTTCTTTTTTACACTTTATTTTGACCCCCTAATCACAAGAAATTTCTAGATTCTTCCATATTTCACTTGAAAAGAAACTTTTTTTAGTGGAAACCTTTCAAAATTAAAATGTTAAAGGGGAAGTTTCATAATTTATTCCCATAATGTCTATTCAAACAAAATATGCATAAACATGATAATGGAAAATGGAAATCAAATATAAACTATGATAAGAATATAAATGAAAAATTATAGAAGAACCCTAGTTGGATAGAAGAGAGAAAATGGAAATTAGGAGATGAAATGAGATAATGGGAAAGGGGAAATATCGATCAAATGTAAACAAGAGGATGGAAAGGGTTTGAGAATTGAGATGGATGAAGGAAAAAATGATAGTGAGGGGAGTTAGGCATAAATTGGGTAAATCCCTATGGATATGGAAGGAAGAAATATCTAGTGTGATGGTAGGAAGGGATAGAGGAAAGAGACTACAAAAGGGGTATGGAAAATCTCCAATGGACTTCAAAATGATGCTCCAAATAAATACGCTATCAAGATTTCACGGCTCCAAGGCTCCAAAATTATAAAAGGATAACAAGACAATAACATGCAAGAGATAATATTGATTGTGATAATTGATGCAAATGGATGAAAATGAGATAATGAAGCTTCTATTAAATATATGTAACAAGGAATTAATGAAAATTAATGATTTAAATATAGTAGGTAAGCATTAAAGGGGATCATATTATTATTATTTTATTAAAAGAAAAAGTTCAAATGTGGGGGATGCATTTGAGTCTTCACACAAGGAGTCTCAAATCTCATAGGAAGAATTAAGGAGATGAAATAAGGATGAATATTAGTGGTTTAGTGTGAAATGTATCTATGTGTTGTGAAATATGAGGGAAACAATGTGAAGGGTACACTACACATGAAATGGTAACAAAAATATTAAATTTTGGTGGGAGAGGATAACCACTGCATAAGACATGCAAATAAGGTTTACAAGGGTGAGAACACAGACAAAAGGTAAAAGCTAACATGGATGCAAAACATGGCAAAAGAATTGTCAGGTATGAAATTTTATTTTCGTACACAAGGTTCAATTTCTTTCTATATATTAATCTACTTTATATAATTTGAGTTCACTAATGATGTATTAATGAAATAACATGATATGTTCATTTTACCAATAAGATCAAATTAACACTAGCATTGAGAATGTATATAAGCATAAGTGCAAGTATAAAAAGGTTAGAAAGGCATCCTTAGAGCTACAACTAATTGATGAATATTCAAGAATACTTTTTCAAAACTACATGAGAAACCATCCTAAAAATTACAAATCTCCATGATGTGTCAAAGAAATAATATATCAACTTGGGCACTAAAAGAGGCTTTATCTTTGTCCCTTGGCATTGAATAAGGTAGTAGTACTAACTTAGGGCACTGGGGACCCTCATAGAAGGTGGATATAGGGATTAAGCATCTGGATAGGGTTCCTATGAGGAAACATCGCTAGTGAACTATAGGACACATCATATAATTGGGATACCATGTATCTTTATGTTATATAACTCCAAAAACTATAAAAAAATATTCTCTTGACTTCGTATTCTCTAAATTTGGTCTCAAATATTACACATAATTTTCTTCAAAGGCTCTAAAAGAAGGTTTATTTAAATTGGGGACAAAGAAAAGAGGATTACAGTTTGGGATCTTGATTTAATTAGGCCCCCTTGGTGGTTTTCTTCAACATTCAAAAACTTAGCCGAGAGAGAATTGGAGTATCTTTCCAACTTTTGATTACATATGGTAAGAAAATGTGTGCAAATAATTTTGATAAGATAAAACCCTATACGAACTTACTACGATATGTGTGTGAAGTATGAGTGGGATATACATTTCCTTGGATGGATTTAAAGTGGAATCTATTAAATAGAGAGGATAAGGGATGTGTGAAGGAGAAAAATGGAAATTTGGGGTTTTTAAGAAGGGAAATTTGGAATATGTAGATGAAATGGATGAAATTAGAAGGAAAATGATGGGAAACCACAAGGAAAGGACATCAAAATGCTAATGAGGGATATGAAATCTATTATTTATTTCAAGTATGTCTTTTATCCTTCATTATATGGGGGATGTTCCACTTTCTATTTTTTTCTTATGTGTACACATTCCTTTTGTTGGTTTATTTTGTTTAATAACAATTTTAGGGTACTCAATCATTTACCATGACTAAATGGATGATCATCTCTATGTATCATATATATTTTTATAGTAATAATGTATATCCTTGTGAAGTGTAAATGGTACTACTCTTATGGAATGTATCCAAGGAGGAATATTACACACTAATCTCCCAAGCATTAGATGGAATATTGACCCAATTTAGTAAGTGGCTCAATTATAATAGGAAGCATAATAATACTCATAAACTATCTGAAACATAGGAAAAGGGGGAAGATGGATAGGGGACCTAAAAATGGGATGTGAGATGAGGGACCTATGCCAAGAGAAAAAGGGGTTGTCCTCCTAATCACAAATCCACCTTTTCCATGTGGTCACGCCCACAAAAGGATATAAAAGTCACAACAGAACTAAACCTAGGAATTGGACATTCCAACAGGCGACTAACATCTTCTCATGGTCGTTCATTTACTTTATCAAACTAGGGGACGTATACTTGAAACGGAGCAGCACGGTATGTGCACTAAGAACTAGTTTCCAATCATCATCTTTAGAAAACAAATACTTAAAAGAAGTATAATGCAAAGCTTTCTAATTCAAACACAACTCCACTAAAACAGAAATAATAATAGCTATTATTAAAAGACAAACTATGAACTAGCCTTTGCTGTAGGAACAAACACAGGGATGGACTCCCGATGCTGCAGGAACAATACAAGGCTGAGTTTGTGTTGAAATCTATAGAAATAGATTCTAACTAGTAATCAACATGAATTGAACAGTTAACTACAACTTACTACAGAATACTTACTAAGTGGGCCCCCTTAGCAAGCATCAACGAGATTACACAAGAAGTTGACTCAAAGCTTCATCGAATTTTATTCATATTCAGAACTAGGATACATCAATTACTCTATTTAAAAATAAAACTTTAACACCGAACTCTATTACTTATTCAACTTAACTTTAACTCATACTGTTTCATCCTCGTTCACTCACGCAGGAGGAACGGTTATTTAAATGAAAAAGACAACAAACTAACTAATAGAGGAAGTCATGATCATAAATACATTCTGAATCTGTGGAACAGATATTCATAAATGAAAGTCTATCTGCTCGACACGACCCAGAGAAAATATAGCATTACACACTCCCTAGATCAAAGGACCGTTAAAGCTCCTTCCCAAAGATTCGGTCAAAGAGTTATTACTAGAACAACTTCTTCAACGGATCCGAGATTCTTTGCACTTGATCAACTTCTACTTCCTCCAACAACCTGCAATAAATGACAGAGGCGAAGGAAAGCATAGACACAAGTGACACGACATCCATTCATTAATCACATGTTAATCCTATTCCATTATCCAAAATCATAAGCATACATCAGCAATGCGGGAGGTCAAAAAGGCAATTAATGAAGTTGTCAAGCTACAGGAATATGGAATTCATTGCTACAGGATACCACCCGAAAAGTCTTTAATCAATAGATTTAAACAACTATTAATAACAAAAGTAAGAGTATCAAAATTTCAAACTATGAGCATATTTAACGCTCATCATTTTTCCCCCTACTTATCGTAATGCTGGTCCTCCAACATTGACTTTCCTTGTTATTTCCCTGAAATTTGTTGGAGAAGCATGACCCTGCAGTGAAGTTCCAAACTTGTAGTAAAAACCTCTGGTAAACTCCCATCTTTCAAATCTGCGGTTTTCTATTTCTTCATTGATTTCCTTGGCTTAATAGAGATAAAGCGGCCATATTAAAACTGGGGGTTGCAAATTCAGTGGCATCCATAATTCAAATCTGCTTTGCAAACCCAGTTGCATGTACCTTTCTATTCTCCTGAGTGTTGCTGTGAAGTTCAAAGGGCTGTGAGGCTTTGTTTTTCTTAGACCAACCATCAATTTCTCCCACCTTGCCTCAATCCTAGAAGAGGCAAGTTTCCAAAATATATATTTCTGCTCTTTGAACTCACTGTATACCTGTTGTCTGATATCAAAAAATTTCTCTCTTTCCTGAGGGTAATTCGATCCATAAGTAACTTTAAGCCAGGTTCTAAAAACTGTGTGTGGATCTAAACTCTCAGCTCTTAGAAGAATAGGTTCATCTCTTTCTGCTTCTTCATAAGTTTCCAATTGTCTCCCATAATTGACCTCATTTGCAGCCCAAGACATAAGTGCCCTTAGATGGATATCACCTATATAAAGGAGTGGGTTCCATTCAGTTTCAACAGGAATTAAATAACCATGTAAATAAAGTTCACACATGGAGTTTTTCAACCAATTAGGGGCCACTTCATAGGCATCATAGAATTCCTTGGCGGTTTCAATATCAGGATTCAAATTTTTGGAGATCCTCATTAGTTTGAACCAAAGAAACTATTCTTTGAGGCACATTGCATATACTTTGGGTGGCGGCCTACACTCCATTATTTTTCCAATTATTTCCATCATTTCATTCATTTTCTTCTGCATATCTTGAATTTCTTGCTTTTTCCTTTCAATTTCCCTTTGTAGCTTTTTCTTTTCTTCATCCCATAAAGTTTGTTGGACTTCAGTTTTGGCGAGATGGCGAAAACATAAAGTTTGGAATGACACTAGCTTCCAATTAACTTTCAAAAATTCCAAAAATGCAATCAGTAGAGTCCTTTTTTACACAACTAAATCTGTGTAAACTTTAGTGGGAAATGGATTATCATAAGGCATTTCATGCAATTCAAGCACACCTTCTTCTTGTTTTAGGACAAAATCCTCTTGTTGCAAGATGAAGCCCTATTGCTGAGTGGGAGAAGATTGTTCCTCATAAATTTTCTCAACCGCACAAGCTAAGTCGTCCAGACTCGGCATTTTCCCCTTATCAACATTATTGGGTTGTGCTGCCTCAGGAACAGCAGAGGAGCTTTGTGGAACATTTGCAGACATACCCAGGGAGTTATCATGACCTAATTCATCAGAGTCCTCCAATATTATGACAGTTTTTGTTTGAACGGAGGTTGCAGTAGGCTTAGACTGTTTCCTCAATGAAATCCTTCTTGGTAGTTTTGCATAAGGAGCAGTAGCAAAAGATGCTTCCTTAGTAGTCCTCTTCCTAGCTGGTCTTGAAGATCCAGACTCAGCAGGGGAAGAAGATATTGGAGTATTAACGGGTGTTGCTGCAGGAGAGACAGAGACAAGGGAGGACCCCACAGGAGAGGATGAGGCAAAAAGTTTTTGTCTTTGAGTATGTGGGTCCGACTCAGGAGTTTTCCCTACCCCAGATGACTCACCTACAATTGTCTTTCCTTTTTCTCACCTAGCGGCAGACCTTGTTTGCACACCAGTAGAGGACATTGGTATAGAAGCTGCAGGAGAGGGCGCTGCAGGAGCAGCAGATTCTTGCTCTGTTTCTGTACTTGCAGACTCAATTCTCATTTTCTTTCTTCTAGGCTGCACAAGTGGTGCCCTAGGGGGTTCAGGCGATTGAAGACCTTTTCGGGCAACAAACTCATTCCATGAAAGAGGTGAAACATCCCTTAAAGATCGCTCAGTCAAAAGTTTTATTAGGGCATGATGTGTGACAGAGTTTTCTTTACCCTTTTGGGTTTCATGTGCACTATTTTGCAAAAGGTTTATCAAGAAATTCAGAACATTCACTACTAGTCCATGTCTCATATGACTTAACAATTTGAAATGATATGAGTGTAGGTAAGAGAAGCGCCCTTCACAAGTTAAATACTTGATAATAAAGATGGTGTATTCAGAGTATGGATAAGGTAGGGACATTTTTTTGCACCCTTTTTTTGAGATTTCCAAAGGCCCATCAGCTGGTAGGATAAAATCTGCCCTAGCAGAGACAACATCCCTTCCAACAGGAAAATTTTCACCAACTGCCGATAATCCAGTAACTTCTGCAATTCTTTCCTCTATCAATTCTCAAGAAATAATTTAACCATCCACAATTGGAGAATGCTTACATTAACTGAGGATCTTGTGTCAAAGCATCATAAGCCACAGGCTCGTGCCTCACCAGTTGGCCACCCATGATCAAAAAACCCTTAAAAAAAAAACTCAGACTGATGCCGAAAGCTTGCAAAAGACTCTTCTTCCTTACTACACTTCCTTTTCCTTACCAAGAATAACAACTAGACATTTGCATAAAATAATTTTAATAACTACTTAAACTAAGTAGTTAGCTTGTTCTTAGGATATGGCTTTGCAATCGTACTTTAGAAAGTACAAGAACATAACTATTTTGGCAAACGTAAAGTTGGCACAGGAAAATTTCAAATTAGAATACCCCCGCCCCCTACTTAGCATTTGACATGTGTCCTCACATGTGCAGGGTGATAAGTTTAAAGCATGCAATTACGGCTGACATATACATTACAATAAATGAATAAACAGAAAGAATAAATTATGTGATAATGAAAAGATTTCGCATACCTTGAAGTCAGTTCTCGGGCATGCCATAAAGGACAACAACGTATCATAAAATGATAGCTGGGAGATTTAATGCATGAATGAGGTGGAGTGTTAATATGGATGACGTGGCAGAGAAAGGAATGAATGATGTGATAGATGAAAAAAATGGAGAAAAGTGGTTTTCTTTTAAAAAAGAAAACTTTATTATGGGCGATCAACGGAATACTTAAAGAGAAGCTGCAGGAAGACCAGTCGAAAAAAACTTATTCAGGAACTCTTCCTTTGATGTCGGCTTATGATATAACCGCAGTCGGTGTCCATTAACTAGCAATTTGAAATGGACTGGATCAATTGTGGCTAGCTGTATGGAACCATTGTCAAACACATTCTCAACTTCATAGGGACCTAGCCAGCGGGTTGTGAGCTTACCTTGGTTTTCTTGATATCTGGAATCACATAACAGAGCCCAATCACTAGCAGAGAATTGGTTGGTTTTAATGTGTTGATCGTGCCATTTCTTCC
>VDFB02000003.1:274214880-274293770 GCA_007258455.2 Sequoia sempervirens | reverse complement strand
TCACTTTAACCTTGATAGGCTTAATGAATTTGTTTTAAGCACCAAATGAAGTGTGGAGATTATTTTTTCCAATTTTAAAGCAACAAGCATAATGATGTGAGGGTTTAGTTTTAACTAATTTGAGCATTCATTTTAAACTCAAAGGAAATCTAGTTTTGTCCTAAAACATGAAATAAAGCATCATAAATGGGTTATAATTGCCCCATAAGTGTCAAAACACTTGTTACAATTATAAAATAAAATTACAATGTGCTCCTTTACTTCAATTTTTATAGTCCAAACCTGCAAAACCAGTTAGTAGTAAATCATGACACTAAAATCAATTGTGTTGTTGAATTTCATCAATAGCGTCACTATATAGAAAGTGTGTCATTGTATTGAAAAAATGAAGGCATCGCTCTACAATAAATAGTGACATCAACAGCATCACCAAATCAAATGTGTTGCTAAATAAAAATTTGTGGCATTATAAAAAATAAGCTTAGCGTTGCTATTTAAATGCACATTGATGAAATTTAATATGCGTTGTTGAATTAAATGTGCATCATTATTTTTAAAATCAAATGTGTCATTGTATAGCGATGCGTCCAAGGTGTGTCAGTAAATCTTCAATAGCGTCACTAAATCTACAAACTCAAGCAAAATGAAAACCTAAAGAGAAATTTTTCAAATTGATTAGTCCATGCCCTCCTAGCACCAAAATTTGACTGATGAGCGTAGTATAGGCTAACTACACTTGATTCATGAGGATTCGAAGTATAATTAATCCACTATGCATTAGTCCCAATAAGATCATTCAATATAAACTAAGCTATTAATCCATTAAAACTAACATATTAAAATACAAAAGCTTCAAAAACATCAATTCTAGTCCATTGAAAGTTATCCTATTAGGGGAGTGGTGTTGCATTGATGTGGAATGGTGACCCTTTCCCAATCCCTTAGATAATGAGCTTGTTTTGATCGATTCTATTGAAAGGAATCGATGAAACCAATGAAAGATGTGTGATAAAATGTGATGAAAACTATTTTAACATGATAAATGTTATGATAATCGATATAAGTGTATGCTAAGCTATTCTAAATGTATGCAAGATTTGAAAGCTTAAAACCCTAATTTCAAAATACGCTAAATAGATGCACCTAAGTTACCATGGAAGCCATTAATGGATGCTCTAAGCTAATAATGCATGTAAAATAACCTAAAATGCTTTTAAAACATAAAATGTGAATGCAAATGGATGTGATTTTCAACAGCATAAGTTTGCTTTGAAAAGGTGGATCCCTATTCAATAAATGCAAGCTCTATTTATAGAATAGGCAAGATGAAATTGATGGTCAAGATCAAAAGGATCAATCAATGATCAAAATGAGAGGAAAACGGAGGCATGGATCATGGATTCCCATCAAGGGTTGAGGATACAAGATGATATTTAATCAAGGGCTTACAGTCATCCAAACAAACACAAAGTTTGTTATAAGGAAGAATATTCTTCTTTTTCAAATGAGTGAAGAAAGATAATATTCTCAAAGAATATTCTCATAGGTGAGGAAAATTAGATATTTAGTTAATTAAAATCAAATTTAAATGTGCAAAGGGGAAGGAATATTCTATGAGAATATTCATTTTGGAGGAATGTGCAAAGGAGGAATATTCTCAAGGAATATTCCCTTGCAAGTGGGAGGATTAAATTTAATTAGTAATTTGATAATTAAAACAAAGTTTTAATTATGCAAATTAGGGGATCTAGGACATTCATGAAATAATTAACTTATTTAATGAAAAGGGGGATGTGATATTATATTTAATTAAATAGCTTAGGGTTATTTAATTAAATAAGAGAGCTTAGGGATTTAAATTAGATAAGTTGGTTTATCCAATTTAACAGAATGAAAGGTTAGCATGAAAAGTGTAGGAATTAACCTAATTAGATTAATCAAGTTAATAGATGAAAATGACATAACTAATTAAATAGCTAGGCTAATTTAAACAGTTAAGTGAAAATAGGATGGGTTTTAGGATGAAATAGTGTTAATAAATCAGATTTGAGTGTATGATATCATTCAGGACATTTTTAAGTGTCTACAAGGGTGAACTGGGATTTCCTGATGGCAGTCTTAAAAAAAATTGGCTTCAGCCATAACTGGTGTTAAGTGGATTTACTCTAGTCTCTCGGGCACCAAATTCTCTTTAATTGTAAATGGAACTCCACATGGATTATTTTTCCCTTCACAAGGGGTGAGACAAGGGGATCCTTTGTCTCCCTTGTTTATATTAATGGCTGAAGGGCTAAGTAGATCAATCATTTCAACTCAGAGTGCTAAACTTTGGAAAGGCATATATGTTCGTCCCTTTCCTTTACCAATCTCTCATTCCCTCTTTGTGGATGAAACACTCTTATTGGGACAAGCAACAATGGAATAGGCCAAAGTTATAAAAAAAGTTATAGTAGATTACTACTCGCATTCAGGTCAATATTTCAATCGTGAAAAATCAAAAAAAAATCTTGAATGTCAACCCCATTGTTAAAAATTAGATTTTAAAGTTTTGGGGATTTCAATGTGATTCTCTCCCTTGCAAATATCTAGGCATTCCCTTTTTCTCAGGTTCAAAGAAACATGACTTTTGGGATAGAATAATTTTGTCAATATCTAATAGAATTCAACTTTGGAAATCAAAATGGTTATCTTTTGCGAGGAAGCTTGTGATGCTTAAATCGGTTTTATATTCGCTTCCAATTTACCTAATGTTAGTCCTGAAGCTTCCTAAAGGTAAAGGTAGTGACCTACAAAATATTTTTAATGACTTTCTTTGGTTAGAAAATGTAACATCAAAAAAGAAATTGTCTTTAGTTGCATGGGATTCTCTTTGTCATCTCAAATCTCAAGGGGGGGAAGGTTTGAGAGACATCTTCCTTCAAAATAAAACACTCAGAGCTAGAATGGTTTGTGACACAGCCACGGTAGGAGGGTCCTCAAAGAGAATGATCTAGACCGTGCAGCAAGAGTAACACAATGAAAGCAACACAAAGTATGGAGGCAATGAAAATGCAAATATTCTCATTAACAAAATCTCAGTTACATTTGTCTGGCAACATCTGGGCTTACAGATTCGGCTCACAGGCCAAACAAAATATACAACATTCTAACATGCTCCTATATGCGAGTGAAATCTTACAATTTAGATCAATCTTAATCTACTCAATCAACTATCTCCACTCCCTAATCTAATGGTCGATTACAAGCTTTATAGCATATCCACAATTCTAGAAACATTTGTGTCAGCCAAGGATCCACATTATTCAAGGAAAGAAAGTGTAACATGCGCATGAATAGGTCAGCCTCAAATTTGAATTACTCTCCAACAGGTGCATAGAATGAAGTGTGGACCTATAATGAAGGTCGAGAACACTCCCAGTAACATTTAAAATCACATCGTTGAGATCCACAAGTCATGGGGATGATCCACAATAATTGAACTGGCCAAAAATTTTGAAATTATTTCGGTGTCAGTTCAAGAAACTGCGAAGAATTCCATAAGTGATAACTTGCCGAAAAAAGATCCAATCATGCCCAAATCTTGGAACAAGGAAAATGAACATGTAGATGAAGTAATCCAAGATCCACAAGGTCTGGTGAGCAAAGATGAAGAATCCACCAACATGAACTGAGTAAGCACAAAACAAGAAAAAAATTAAAAGAAAAATATTTTTGGTTGATGCAAGATTGCCAAGAACCAAGGATGCTCCTACATTAAACATCCAGGGTTATTGAAAAGTGAGTCCCTCACTTAGCTAGGGCCAAAGGAAAACCAAAATGGTCAACCTCAACCTGATAAATCCAAGAAGAATCCTCAACTGGTCTACCTTTCCACTTCACAAGATATTCTTTGTACTATCTTCCACGCATCTTCCTCCCATCTCTGACATCCAAAAACTCTTCAATCCCATCTGACTGTTGTTTAGGAAACTGACTCTCCAATTCTTCTCTATTGTCTTCACTAAATTCTTCTTTGTGATACTGATATAGATCTGCAATGTTGAATATAGGCAATATACCCATACCATCCAGTAACTCTACTTCACATGCATTTCCTGAATCAAATTCCCTCAAAATCTTACAAGGTCCAAACTTCCTCATCTTTAACTTGTTGTACGTGCCAACTAGAAATATCTCCTTCCTCAAATATAACATCACTTCATCTCCAGCTTCAAATTCCTTATGTCTCCTCTTCCCATTAGCTTTCTCCTTATACTTTTGATTCATGTCTTCCAATTGTTGTTTCACTTGACTATGCAACTTCTTCATGTGTTCTCCAAATTCTTTTGCTTCTGCACTCCTCTTGTCTTCCATACTGATGTCTCTCAATTCTAATATACCTCTAGGATGAAATCTAGTAACAATCTCAAAAGGTGTCTTTCTTGTACTCATGTTCACTAAATTATTGTAAGCAAACTCTGCTTGTGCAAGGACTAAATCCCAACTTCTAGTCTTCTCTCCAACCAAACATCTCAGCAAATTCCCTAAACTCTTGTTTACTACTTATGTATGTCCATCAGTCTATGGTGAAAAGTAGAACTGAACTTCAAGTCTATCTTCAACTTCTTCCAAAGTGTTATCAAAAAATAACCAACAAACTTTACATCTCTGTCTGAAACAATACTCCTAGGTAACCCATGCAATCTAAGCACTTCTTTGAAAAACAAGTCTGCTACATGTACTGCATTTGTTGTCTTCTTACAAGATATGAAATGTGCCATCTTAGAAAATCTTTCTACCACTACAAATACATAATCATGACCTCTTTGTGTCTTCGGCAAACCAAGAATGAAATCCATACTAATAACTTCCCAAGGTCTCTCTGGAACTGTCAAAGGTTTATACAATCCAACATTTTAACTACTCCCTTTTGCAACTTGAAAAACTCTGCAATTCTGCACAAATCTCCTAACATCCTTATGAACCTGTAGCCAAAAGTAATTCTCACTCACTTGATGCCACTATCTTATCAACTCCAAAGTGTCTTGACATTCCTCCACTATGCTTCTCCTTCACCAAGTTGTCCCTCATTGAACTTTGGGGTATACACAATTGATTTCCTCTTAACAACATATCCTCTTGAATGAAATAATCCAACCACTGACTTCTATCCTTCGAAACAAGTTCTTTACAAGCTCTCCAAGGTTCTAAAAAATTTAGGTCTTCCTCATACAAGTTCTCCAATTCATCAAAGCCTAATACCTCCACTCTCATCTCTGTCAGTAAATTCCTTCTCCTACTCAAAGCATCAGGAACTCTATTTGACTTTACACTCCTATGTTTCAAAACAAAAGTATAGCTCTACAAGAACTCTACCCATCTCATGTGTCTTTGATTCAACATACCCTGAATGTTCAAATATTGCAATGCCTGATGATTTGTATACAACACAAACTCCTTAGGAAACAAATAATATTTCCAATTCTTCAAGGCTTGAACTATGGCATAAAATTCTTGATCATACACTAAATATCTTCTTCTAGCATCATTCAACTTCTCACTGAAATAAGCTATAGGTCTTCCCTCTTGACTCAACACTGCTCCAATTGTATTTCCACTTGCATCATAGTCTACTTGAAATACCTTACTGAAATCTGGTAAAGCCAACACAGGCTACTCACTCACCTTCTGCTTCAACAACTCAAAACTTTGGTTTGCTCTAGATGTCCATCTAAAATCCTTCCTATCTCCTCTCATTGTCTCTGTCATAGGGCTGCAAATAGAACTGAAATTCCTAATGAAATTTCTATAGAAACTAGCCAATCCATGAAATGATCTTACCTCTCCAACGCTTTCAAGTGTAGGCCATTCAACAATTGCTCTTACCTTCTTAGGATCCATCTTCAATCCATCCATAGATATCACAAATCCCAAATATACCAACTCCTCCTTCATGAAACTACACTTCTTGATGTTTATCAGCAACTGCTCCTCTCTCAACCTCTGCAAAACTTGTCGTATGTGCAAAAAATTTTCCTCTCTACTCTTACTAAAAATCAAGATGTCATCCAAATACACAATCACAAACTTACCCAATAATTTCTTCAACACTTCATTCATCAACCTCATGAAAGTACTCGGTGCATTTGTCAATCCAAAAGGCATAACCAACCACTCATACAATCCTTCATTTGTCTTGAATGTTATTTTCCACTCATCCTCTTCTCTAATTTTGATATGATGATATCCACTCTTCAAATCTATCTTTGTAAAGTACTTAGCTCCACTCAAACAATCCATAATTTCATCCATTTGGGGAAAAGGAAATCTATACTTCACCATAATCTTGTTTATGGCGCTAGAATCTATACAAATTCTCCATTTTTCCATCCTTTTTAGGTGCAAGCACAACAGGTACTGCACATGGACTTAAACTATCTCTGATCAAACCCTTCTTCAACAATTCTTGTACTTGTCTATTCAACTCCTCATTCTTTGTCGGTGTCATCTGGTGTGATACTTTATTAGGCAAACTAGCTCTAGGAATCAGATCCATACACTAACTAATACTCCTTATAGGTGGTAATCCATCAAGTACATTATCTGAAATGACCTCCTCATACTTTGTCAGCGTCTCCTTTATCTCTTCCAGGTGTTCTTCTACATTCTTCAAATTTTTAGCCTTCTTAGGCACCAAAGCATAACATACATTCTCATGTCTCAATCCATCAAGGAATCTCCTTCCATCAACCAGACAAACCCTAGCATTCGTACAAACCTCAACTATAGGGACATCTTCCAATGGAAACAAAATTTGCTTCATCCCATTAGCAACAATGGTGTATATATTCTTCTTTCCATCATGAATAGCATGTCTATCATACTGCCAAGGCCTTCCTAACAAAACATGACATATATCCATAGGCATGATATCACACAAAACTTCATCATGATAATTTCCTATCTTTAGTTTCACCCAACATTGTTCACTTACCAGTATCTTATGCTCATCTTGAATCCAAGCTATCTAATAAGGCTTCAGGTGTTTCAACCTTTCCAACTTCAACTTAGTCACCATTTCTTCTAAAACTAGGTTCTTAGAACTCCCACTATCAATAATCACTTTACAACATTTACCATTCACCTTGCATATGATCCAAAATAAATTCTTTATCTACAATGGTTCTTTCTCCAACTCACTTTGACATAATAATCTTCTATTCACCAATACTTCTCCATCTTTTGGTTTATTAGATGATCCAGCATGTTCTTCCTCAATGAAGGCTATCCTTCTATTGTTCTCTTTCTTCTTGCTTGTCTCTCCTTGATTACACTCAAATGCTTTATGTCCTTCTCCACCACACTTAAAACAAGTTCCTCTGAATACTCTTTTCTCCTATCCTTTATAACCACCATAACCTCCTCTTCTGTAAGAGTTTTCATCACCTCTTTGGTATGAATTGTCATTCTTACTGACCTCCTTGTCCTTGTTCTGATATGGAAAATATCCTCTTCCTCCTCTAGTAAAAGTTCTTCCTTTTTGAAATCTTCCACCTCTTCTTCTTTCCCTCTACTCATGTCTTTTATTCAACTTCTTCTTTGCTTTTAGGGCACACTAGTATGCCTCTTCCACACTCTAAAACTTGATCAAACTAATTTCATCCTATATGGACAACCTCAAACCATTCACATATCTAGCTACTTGCTCAATCTCATCCTCTGAATGTCCAGATCTAATATTCAACTTATAGAACTCCTCAGTATACTTTGTCACACTAGATTCTTTTTGCTTCATATTTTGCAACTTCTTGAACAAAGTAATCTGATAATCTGTAGGCATAAACTTTGACTTCAACTTATTCACCATCTGATCCCATGATTTTATCTTTTCTTTTCCTCTTCTCTGCCTATCTATCTGAAAATGTTCCCACCAAAGGGATGCATGTCCTCTCAACTTTGTACAAGCAAACTTCACCTTCTTATCTTCAATGGTACCTTCAAATTCAAAATACTTTTCCATTTCTATTATCCAATCTAACAATACATTTGAATCCAACTTACCATTATAATCTGGTGGATTGAAATGTGGTCTTGTATTCACTTTAGTTAGGGCTCTTATGAACCTCTCTTCTCCTTGATCTAGGCCAGGTTGCTCATCTCTTCCTCTTTCTTCATGTACTTCTACTTCTTCATCACTCACGTCATCAACTGGTCGACCTCTCCTCTCAGCCATTTCAACTGCCCAGAACAAAACTAAAAGAAAAATATTTTTGGTTGATGCAAGATTGCCAAGAACCAAGGATGCTCCTACATCAGTTTGGAAATTTATTCAAAACCAAAAGTCAAATGGTGTAAAATTATGAAACATAAATACTTGGATTCTCTAGAAAGAGAGGGAATCTTCACTTAGAAGAATCTCCCACAGGGTTCCAAAATCTGAAAATTTCATTTCTTCTTGCAAGTCTTCTCTTCTCCCCCATATTTCTTAGGTAATCAACAATGGTGAAAAGTATCTTTTTGGGGATGATGCCTAGAATGGCCACAAGCCTCTTAGGACTCTAGGTGACTAGAAACAAATTGAGTCTGCTCTTAAATCTAGTTGGGGCAATAAAGTTCGAGATTACCTAGATATTGATCCTATTAACCCCTGCCTCATAAAGTGGAAAGATTTGATTTTTTAGAAGTTCCTTCACATGTAAAGGCCTCATTAAAAGTAGAACTTTCGAAGAGACAAATCTATTTATCTAATAAACAAGATAAAATCATTTGGTTAAAATCCAAAACTGGTCAATATAATGTTAAAGATGGATATAATTCTTTGTTCTCTTGAAATCAAGCAAGCCCATGGCCACTCGGGCTTAGTTGGGGCCCTTAGTTTCTTCCTAAAGAAAGTGAATTTGTGTGGCTTGCAATCAAAGGTAGAATTCTAACAGGTATGAGGTTGGACAGATTGGGAATCACTCCATTATTCCCTTGTGTTTTGTGTGGAAATGCTTTTGAATTTGTAGATCACCTATTAATTGGTTGTGACTTTTCCCATCATTGTTGGACTTGGATAATGAACAAACTTGGCTGGTAAGTCCTCTTCACAATTCCATCCTTAATAATTTTCTTAGTGTAGACACGTAAAATGTACATGCACTCAATCCTGATCTACTAACATCGCTTAATCCTAAATTATCCCTCTGTCTAACCATTTAATCGAATAGCCTTATTTGTTTAAAGTCATCATAATTCCACTTTTAATTAAATAAATCCCTCGATTTAATTAAATTATTGTCTCTATGTAATTAGCTAGGTCATTTCATCTTCCTATCTTTGTTTAATTAAATAATCCATATTATTTCTTAAATCTCTAAAGTTCATCTAATTAAATTAAATAAATCAAACATTTATCTAATTTAATCTAACATCACCCCTTGTGGTTAAATAAATCAAAAATATTTATTTAACTAGGTCTAAATCATTCTCTTCTCATTTTGAGTTATTTAAATCCTAAAATCTAAGTCAAAATGGTCAAATCAACTAACATCGTTTAAATTAATCAAATCATGATTAATACTAATCCTAATCACTCAAATCCTCTAGATTTTGCAACTTGCACATGAAAATCAATTTAATTGATTTATAAATCATCTATTTTCATTCAAAAAAGGCATCAAAGATGGAATATTCCTCAAATTTGAAATCTCCTGAAAGGACTCTGTCCCATCCAACAAGGCATTTACTCTTTACATGTCCTTTTCCTTGAGCCAAGTGGCATTCAATGCATTCTTTCCCTCTTGCAAGTCATTTCAACAAAATTGAAATTCAAAAATATGCATTTAGTGGCACAATCCCCAAATCTTGTACATCCTTCATCCACTCATAGATTGACAAGTGGCATCATGCCATTGGATGAATATTAGTCCCACGTTCTTATATTTTGATATTCATCCATCCGGAATTCTATAACAAGAGGCTTCATTCCTTCATTTGATCATCCACAATTTGAGTAAACTTACTATGCTCAAATTATTAGCAAATTTCATCCATTATCATTGAAGCTTAGCTAGGAAATGTAGGTTTTGGTATTGAAGCACTCACCATTCTTCACCAAAGTGCATCATTCATCAACATTCATCAAGCTTGCATCATTGGAGTTGGGAAAAGGCCAATTTTCACATCAAATTGGCACCAATTCCCCCATGGACTTCAAGGAGTTTGCTAGTCAATTAGGATTCAATCTCTATTTTATTGTTTTCTTATTGTGTTCATCTCTTTTCCTAATTTAAACTTTGCAAATGGATTCCATGGGGAATCCTTGTTCTTGCTTGCATTTCACCATCTAATGTGTTTCTTCTTATTGTTTTGTAGGTATTAGGATTGGGGTTCGCACTTAGTCGGGCCATCTCTTTTCCTCTTATTCTGCTCATGCATATGGGAGATATGCCTCTACAATCATCTGAATATCGGCCTGCATGAATAATATATTTTAGAAGAAAGGATTTACCATCTCCTTAAGTTTTGCAAAAATTGAGATCTCACTTGCAGAAGTGACACATCTTTTGTTTAAGAATGTAAATTTTAAAAAAATCTTCTTGAGATGCATTTATCTTAAAGACCAGGAAGCCAGCTCCCTAGAGTTGGGTCTACTTTAAACAAGATCTCTACAAAGGAATATAAATTTCTAAATTGGATCCCTCCTCCTAAAAACTTTTTCAAATTGAACTTTGACGGCTTCCTAGAGGAAATCCTTTCAAGTCGTGAGGCTGCAATTTTTAAGGGATTGGAATGGAGCTTTCATGATTAAGCGTTTGTGAATTTATTCCCGATGGAACTAATAATGTTCTAAATTTAATTCCTTGAGACTAGGACTGAACTGCCAAGAAATTTTCCATTCCCAACTTTTTATAGAAGGTGACTCAAGAGTTGCAATTTTGCATTAAAAAAAATAAAATCGACATGGAATTTAAATTATATAATATCACACATCTTGAAACAACTTGGGAATTTCCAAGCTTCCAAATTTTGCATTGTTATAGAGAGGTCAATTCATTCAGATACACTTGCTATCAAATCAATTGATGAAGCTACTTTATAGACAATTTTCGCCTGTGAATGTGTTCTTGTTTCGCTGTGAATTGAGTATCAAACCATATTTAGTTTCATGTTGGTTGGCTATGTGGTTTTGTCTCATAGGAATTGAATCTCATTCCTTGCTCATTTTTTCATCTTTAAGACCATTTTCCTTTGGACAGGGTGTGAATGGAATTAGTTGTTCCCACTTGCTCCCTACTCTTACTTTATGGAAATTTATCCATGTTGGAAGCATCTTTCTTTAACCTACACACTTTTGATTTTGTCTGTTGCAATTTTCCCCACTTGGACTCTACTTTTCAAACCTTGGCTCTAGCATCCCTTTCCATGAATTTTGGCTTCTAACAAGTTTATTTCTCGATGTGTCTTATGGTGGTTCCAATTGCCATAAAATATTTCATTTGGCATTATTGATCTTCAATGGTTGCATGTTGCTAACTCCATTTTTGGTGATTCTGAGGTGTGCTTGGTAGCAGCTCACAACTATTATCCTAGCATCTTTTCATACTAGCCTTACTAAATCTAAATTTAGTTACTTGTGCGGCCCTCTACCATCTTTGCTTGTTGGGGTTGACACATGTCCCCCCTTCCTCATTTGTGTCCTCCAAGGTGAACTTGCTTCATCTTGACATACATCCTTGAGGGAATTACGATCTTTCCCTAGTGCCTAAAGTTATTGCAAGCTTGGTATAATGTACAGATTACTCCCTTGGTGGTTGTCCATTTATTTGGCTAAATTTGGCACCTTGCATACTACTCTTGTCGATGGACACTAGAAAAATTATCATTTAGCAACTCTTATATAAATTGATGTTGATATCATGTTGTGGTAAAAAATTTGCATTTGGCATTCGCTAAGTGGTTATTGGTACATGTTTTGATTTGACATTCATTATCTCCCACCTCCTCGCCTCTAGTGAGTATAATCAAACATCAGTTCTTGTTAATGCTCACTTGTGTGTGGCCTCATTAGTGGTGATATGGTGGCTAATTCACCTCTTTTGAGTGTGGAAATTTGGTGGTTATTTCTTCATGCATTTCTCTAGTTCTGGCTACTTTGTTCTAGTTTGAAAATGGATAGTCTATTTAGGGTTTTTGTCCAACCTAGAACTCATGAAATACGGGACAGTTCTCCTCTCACAATGAAAAACTAAGGAAAACATTTGCAATAGAATATAAGCAAGTTTTAGATGCAATTGAAATTGTGTTAGTATTGAGTGTATGGAATTCCATGCCATGGTGCTACCACATGAAATTGCCTCGCGTTTTTTCTCCAATCTCATGGATGTCTTATGGTGTGTCAAGATGGTGAAATTCTTAATTGACACATATTTACTTCCTCACATTTTTCCACTTTCTACCTTGCAGCCAAAATTGGAAAATTATGATTTTTTTAGGGCTCAAATTTAGTTGGAGGCATTCTCTATAGGAAACATCTTCTCTCAGATAGATGTCTTTCCACTCTTCTTTATTCCATGGCACATGATTTGCTTAATGATTGCTCATGTGATTTTGACCTTTATCTGCTCAAACTCAGGTTCCACTATGGTAATTCAGTTTGTGACACAATTCAAAGTCTTTATAATGCAGTTTGAGTGCTTATCAGGAATGCTCTTATAGAGCCTCATGATGAGCCTTTTTCCTATCACCCTCAGACATTTCTTCCTCGAAAGAAATTACAACTTGACTCACTTCTTACATACTAGGCATTTTGATCTTATCCCCCCTCTCTTCTACAATTTTACTCTTTGTCCTCTCTTATTTGTGAATTTGGATTCTCCCTCTTTGGCTTCATAATTCTATATTTGGACTCTTGAATATTTTTGGGCTCATCTTGGTTTTGCATGTTTTTCGGCAACTTCTCAGGATTTCTTTGGTTTTGAAAGTTCCTCATTGCATGGCTTCCTCTCAACTCCATATTTGTTATCTTTCAGCTTCATTCTTCTTGTGATAATTCTTAGGAAAATACCTCTCCTCTCACTCCCGTTTTTGGTCATTTTGGGGCCTTCTAATGTTGTATCTTCTATTTAAATGTGATTTCTTTAGTGTCTATTTTGTTTAATGGGAAATTTGATATAATTCTATATCACTCAAACATTGGCTATGGTGCTTTTGAGTTTATCTCAGGGGTTTTTTTCTTTTCTCAAAGTGATTTGTAGTTTGTTCTCCATTTTTGATGTAATTTGTGCTCCCAAAGTTGTAAACTCTCTTATTTTACCATTAATAAAATAAAATTCAGTGGCACTACCATTTTTATTCAAAAAAAAAAAAATATTGGTGTAGTTCACATAGAGATTGACAATTCCAAAATAATATTGTAGTATGCTAGAAAAATTATTTTAGAGTTGTGTGCTTGAAAATACTAAATGAGAGAGTGAGAGATTGAGAGAGATAGATTTATAATGTGAGCTTGAGAGGTAAAAATGGGTGATTCTAAGCTCCAAAGATACATTGAGTTTTGCTACAAAGTTGTTAACATTGACTTGAACACATAGCGGGTGGTGAAAGGCTAAAAATGACTATTATATAATAGTATATTATAGAATGCTAGAGCATTGCATGGATGTCTATGTGTTATACTAGTGTTTGAATAGTTACAACTCTTAAAAAGACCAAACACCAAGAAATGACAAGTTTATTATATTTGAAGTATAATTTTGTAAAAGAGATCATAGGAGGGCATGAACTTGGCACCATGGGTAGAAAAAGGCTAAGGAAAGGCTCAAATGAGCATAAAAACATGCTAGGGGATACAAACATCAAAGCAGTTCCAAAACATAATATGAAATTATAAGGGTATGAAATTTTCTATGTTACAATATGTAAATCAAATATTCAAACACATTTTCTTTCATATTTGAACTAAGGGGAGAAAATACAAGGAATTGGGACTAAAAATTAAACTAGAGACAAGTATTTGGGAGAAAAATATTTTGAAAAGGAAGTACAAAAATATAAATTAGGATTGGGTGATATGAAATAATAAAACAAAGGATCAACTTGCACCTAGAGATGGATTATGTAACTATCAAAAAGGCTTAGAATGCAATGAATAAGCTTTGGTGAAATTATGGGGGGAAAATATAAGTCTAGATATTTTCACCCCAATGGGGCATTGGTGGGGGCATGAGTATCCTCTAGGAGTGTTTATGTCCTTAGGCACAAATTATATGAAAATTTCTTAACAATATTATAACAATTTTCTAATCACTTCTACCTTTGTCAAATGTCATAAATCCATGTAAATAAGAGAATTGAAAAATTGGGACTAAGTCACTTGATGAAGATAAAAAAATAGAAAGTGGGAAAAAGCCATCAACGTTTGAAACCAAAAAATAAGAAATAAAATTGAACTATGACTAAGAAAAATTGAAACATAAAAAAAAAAAAAAAAAAATCACCTAGAAATTGTTAGATTGGATGCTATAAATGGATTATGGAAGGTTTTAGAAGACTCTAGAACAAATTTAGAGGCAAAAAAAGATTGGGTAAAACACACCTCTTTGATTATTTTTTTTATCTTTAGGGTCAAACATCACCTAAGACATAGTGACCTAAAAAGGGATAAAATTAAAAAAATTAGGCACATGCCTTTATAGGTGTATAGACTATACAAATTGAACCTCCAAGGATAAATAAAAATAGAGATCTTCCAAATCTAATGTCTTATTCTAGCATAAATAGAGAGAAATAAAAAAATGAAAGACCTACCCTTGATAAAAATTGACGAAACTAATTGGATGGGTTGTATGTGGTTGTGATAAGGTCTTTATAAAATCTAGGACCCACATGTGTTGTTTTATGGCTATGTTGCTACTAGTAAGCATACAATTGACTAGTCGCATGTGTTGGTCACAAAAAAAATGATTAGTGCTTATAATTGGCTTTCTTTTTTACACTTTATTTTGACCCCCTAATCACAAGAAATTTCTAGATTCTTCCATATTTCACTTGCAAACAAACTTTTTTAAGTGGAAACCTTTCAAAATTAAAATGTTAAAAGGGGAAGTTGCCTAAGTTATTCCCATAATGTCTATTCAAATGAAATATGTATAAACATGATAATGGAAAATGGAAATCAAATATAAACTATGATAAGAATATAAATGAAGAATTATAGAAGAACCCTAGTTGGATAGAAGAGAGAAAATGAAAATTAGGAGACGAAATGAGACAATGGGAAAGGGGAAATATGGATCAAATGTAAACAAGAGGGATGGAAAGGGTTTGAGAATGGAGATGGATGAAGGAAAAAATGATAGTGAGGGGAGTTAGGCATAAATTGGGTAAATCCCTATGGATATGGAAGGAAGAAATATCTAGTGTGATGGTAGGAAGGGATAGAGGAAAGAGACTACAAAAGGGGTATGGAAAATCTCTAAAGGACTCCAAAGTGATGCTCCAAATAAATACACTATCAATATTTCAAGGCTCCAAGGATCCAAAATTATAAAAGGGTAACAAGACAATAGCATGTAAGAGATAATATTGATTGTGATAATTGATGCAAATGGATTAAAATGAGATAATAAAGGCTCTATTAAATATATTTAATGAGGAATTAATGAAAATTAATGATTGAAATATAGTAGGTAAGCATTAAAGGGGATCATATTATTATTATTTTATTAAAAGAAAAAGTTCAAATGTGGGGGATGCATTTGAGTCTTCATGCAAGGAGTCTCAAATCTCATAGGAAGAATTAAGGAGATGAAATAAGGATGAATATTAGTGGTTTAGTGTGAAATGTATCAATGTGTTGTGAAATATGAGGGAAACAATGTGAAGGGTACACTACACATGAAATGGTAACAAAAATATTAAATT
Source organism: Sequoia sempervirens (assembly GCA_007258455.2). Lineage (NCBI taxonomy): Eukaryota > Viridiplantae > Streptophyta > Pinopsida > Cupressales > Cupressaceae > Sequoia > Sequoia sempervirens. Next base: position 274,277,885 of record VDFB02000003.1, on the reverse strand, counting down.
TTGGTGGGAGAGGATAACCACTGCATAAGACATGCAAATAAGGTTTACAAGGGTGAGAACACATACAAAAGGTAAAAGCTAACATGGATGCAAAACATGGCAAAAGAATTGTCAGGTATGAAATTTTATTTTCATACACAAGGTTCAATTTCTTTCTATATATTAATGTATTTTATATAATTTGAGTTCACTAATGATGTATTAATGAAATAACACAATATGTTCATTTTACCAATAAGATCAAATTAACACTAGCATTGAGAATGTATATAAGCATAAGTGCAAGTATAAAAAGGTTAGAAAGGAATCCTTAGAGCTACAACTAATTGATGAATATTCAAGAATAATTTTTCAAAACTACATGAGAAACCATCCTAAAAATTACAAATCTCCATGATGTGTCAAAGAAATAATATATCAACTTGGGCACTAAAAGAGGCTCTATCTTTGTCCTTTGGCATTGAATAAGGTAGTAGTGCTAACTTAGGGCACTAGGGACCCTCATAGAAGGTGGATGTAGGGATTAAGCATCTAGATAGGGTTCCTATGAGGAAACATCACTAGTGAACTATAGGACAACATATAATTGGGATATCATGTATCTTTATGTTATATAACTCCAAAAACTATAAAAAAATATTCTCTTGACTTTGTATTCTCTAAATTTTGTCTCAAATATTACACATAATTTGTTGCAAAGGCTCTAAAAGAAGGTTTCTTTAAATTGGGGACAAAGAAAAGAGGATTGTTGTTTGGGATCTTGACTTAATTAGGCCCCCTTGGTGGTTTTCTTCAACATTCAAAAACTTAGCCGAGAGAGAATTGGAGTATCTTTCCAACTTTTGATTACATATGGTAAGCAAATGTGTGCAAATAATTTTGATAAGACAAAACCTTATACGAACTTACTACGATATGTGTGTGAAGTATGAGTGGGATATACATTTCCTTGGATTGATTTAAAGTGGAATATATTAAATAGAGAGGATAAGGGATGTGTGAAAAGGAAACATGAAAATTTGGGGTTTTTAAGAAGGGAAATTTGAAATATGTAGATGAAATGGATGAAATTAGAAGGAATAATGATGGGAAACCACAAGGAAAGGACATCAAAATGCTAATGAGGGATATGAAATCTATTATTTATTTCGAGTATGTCTTTTATCCTTCATTATATGGGGGATGTTCCACTTTCAATTTTTTTCTTATGTGTACACATTCCTTTTGTTGGTTGATTTTGTTTAATAACAATTTTAGGGTACTCAATCATTTAACATGACTAAATGGATGATCATCTCTATGTATCATATATCTTTTTATATTAAAAATGTATAGCCTTGTGAAGTGTAAATGGTACTACTCTTATGGAATGTATCCAAGGAGGAATATTACACACTAATCTCCCAAGCATTAGATGGAATATTGACCCAATTTAGTAAGTGGCTCAATTATAATAGGAAGCATAATAATACTCATAAACTATCTGAAACATAGGAAAAGGGGGAAGATGGATAGGGGACCTAAAAATGGGATGTGAGATGAGGGACCTATGCCAAGAGAAAAAGGGGTTGTCCTCCTAATCACAAATCCACCTTTTCCATGTGGTCACGCCCACAAAAGGATATAAAAGTCACAACAGAACTAAACCTAGGAATTGGACATTCCAACAGGCGACTAACATCTTCTCATGGTCGTTCATTTACTTTATCAAACTAGGGGACGTATACTTGAAACGGAGCAGCACGGTATGTGCACTAAGAACTAGTTTCCAATCATCATCTTTAGAAAACAAATACTTAAAAGAAGTATAATGCAAAGCTTTCTAATTCAAACACAACTCCACTAAAACAGAAATAATAATAGCTATTATTAAAAGACAAACTATGAACTAGCCTTTGCTGTAGGAACAAACACAGGGATGGACTCCCGATGCTGCAGGAACAATACAAGGCTGAGTTTGTGTTGAAATCTATAGAAATAGATTCTAACTAGTAATCAACATGAATTGAACAGTTAACTACAACTTACTACAGAATACTTACTAAGTGGGCCCCCTTAGCAAGCATCAACGAGATTACACAAGAAGTTGACTCAAAGCTTCATCGAATTTTATTCATATTCAGAACTAGGATACATCAATTACTCTATTTAAAAATAAAACTTTAACACCGAACTCTATTACTTATTCAACTTAACTTTAACTCATACTGTTTCATCCTCGTTCACTCACGCAGGAGGAACGGTTATTTAAATGAAAAAGACAACAAACTAACTAATAGAGGAAGTCATGATCATAAATACATTCTGAATCTGTGGAACAGATATTCATAAATGAAAGTCTATCTGCTCGACACGACCCAGAGAAAATATAGCATTACACACTCCCTAGATCAAAGGACCGTTAAAGCTCCTTCCCAAAGATTCGGTCAAAGAGTTATTACTAGAACAACTTCTTCAACGGATCCGAGATTCTTTGCACTTGATCAACTTCTACTTCCTCCAACAACCTGCAATAAATGACAGAGGCGAAGGAAAGCATAGACACAAGTGACACGACATCCATTCATTAATCACATGTTAATCCTATTCCATTATCCAAAATCATAAGCATACATCAGCCATGCGGGAGGTCAAAAAGGCAATTAATGAAGTTGTCAAGCTACAGGAATATGGAATTCATTGCTACAGGATACCACCCGAAAAGTCTTTAATCAATAGATTTAAACAACTATTAATAACAAAAGTAAGAGTATCAAAATTTCAAACTATGAGCATATTTAACGCTCATCATTTTTCCCCCTACTTATCGTAATGCTGGTCCTCCAACATTGACTTTCCTTGTTATTTCCCTGAAATTTGTTGGAGAAGCATGACCCTGCAGTGAAGTTCCAAACTTGTAGTAAAAACCTCTGGTAAACTCCCATCTTTCAAATCTGCGGTTTTCTATTTCTTCATTGATTTCCTTGGCTTGATAGGGATAAAGCGGCCATATTAAAACTGGGGGTTGGAAATTCAGTGGCATCCATAATTCAAATCTGCTTTGCAAACCCAGTTGCATGTACCTTTCTGTTCTCCTGAGTGCTGCTGTGAAGTTCAAAGGGCTGTGAGGCTCTGTTTTTCTTAGACCAACCATCAATTTCTCCCACCTTGCCTCAATCCTAGAAGAGGCAAGTTTCCAAAATATATATTTCTGCTCTTTGAACTCACTGTATACCTGTTGTCTGATATCAAAAAATTTCTCTCTTTCCTGAGGGTAATTCGATCCATAAGTAACTTTAAGCCAGGTTCTAAAAACTGTGCGTGGATCTGAACTCTCAGCTCTTAGAAGAATAGGTTCATCTCTTTCTGCTTCTTCATATGTTTCCAATTGTCTCCCATAATTGACCTCATTTGCAGCCCAAGACATAAGTGCCCTTAGATGGATATCACCTATATAAAGGAGTGGGTTCCATTCAGTTTCTGCAGGAATTAAATAACCATGTAAATAAAGTTCACACATGGAGTTTTTCAACCAATTAGGGGCCACTTCATAGGCATCATAGAATTCCTTGGCGGTTTCAATATCAGGATCCAAATTTTTGGAGATCCTCATTAGTTTGAACCAAAGAAACTGTTCTTTGAGGCACATTGCATATACTTTGGGTGGCGGCCTACACTCCATTATTTTTCCAGTTATTTCCATCATTTCATCCATTTTCTTCTGCATATCTTGAATTTCTTGCTTTTTCCTTTCAATTTCCCTTTGTAGCTTTTTCTTTTCCTCATCCCATAAACTTTGTTGGACTTCAGTTTTGGCGAGATGGCGAAAACATAAAGTCTGGAATGACACAAGCTTCCAATTAACTTTCAGAAATTCCAAAGTATGCAATCAGTAGAGTCCTTTTGTACACAACTAAATCTGTGCAAACTTTAGTGGGCAATGGATTATCATAGGGCATTTCATGCAGTTCAAGCACACCTTCTTCTTGTTGTAGGACAAAATCCTCTTGTTGCAGGATGAAGCCCTGTTGCTGCGTGGGAGAAGATTGTTCTTCCTCAGAAATTTTCTCAGCCGCACAAGCTAAGTCGTCCAGACTCAGCATTTTCCCCTTATCAACATTATTGGGTTGTGCTACCTCAGGAACAACAGAGGAGCTTTGTGGAACATTTGCAGACATACCCAGGGAGTTATCATGACCTGATTCATCAGAGTCCTCCAATATTATGACAGTTTCTGTTTGAACGGAGGTTGTAGCAGGCTTAGACTGTTTCCTCAATGAACTCCTTCTTGGTAGTTTTGCATAAGGAGCAGTAGCAAAAGATGCTTCCTTAGTAGTCCTCTTCCTAGCTGGTCTTGAAGATCCAGACTCGGCAGGGGAAGAAGATATTGGAGTATTAACGGGTGTTGCTGCAGGAGAGACAGAGACAGGGAAGACCCCACAGGAGAGGATGAGGCAAAAAGTTTTTGTCTTTGAGTATGTGGGTCCGACTCAGGAGTCTCCCTACCCCAGATGACTCACCTACAATTGTCTTTCCTTTTTCTCTCCTAGCGGCAGACCTTGTTTGCACACCAGTAGAGGACATTGGTATAGAAGCTGCAGGACTGGGCGCTGCAGGAGCAGCAGATTCTTGCTCTATTTTTGTACTTGTGGACTCAATTCTCATTTTCTTTCTTCTAGGCTGCACAGGTGGTGCCCTAGGGGGTTCAGGCATTGAAGACCTTTTCGGGCAACAAACTCATTCCATGAAAGAGGTGAAACATCCCTTAAAGATCGCTCAGTCAAAAGTTTTATTAGGGCATGATGTGTGACAGAGTTTTCTTTACCCTTTTGGGTTTCATGTGCACTATTTTGCAAAAGGTTTATCAAGAAATTCAGAACATTCACTACTAGTCCATGTCTCATATGACTTAACAATTTGAAATGATATGAATGTAGGTAAGAGAAGCGCCCTTCACAAGTTAAATACCTGATAATAAAGATGGCGTACTGAGAGTATGGATAAGGCAGGGACATTCTTTTGCACCCTTGCTTTGAGATTTCCAAAGGCCCATCAGCTGGTAGGGTAAACTCTGCCCTAGCAGAGATAGCATCCCTTCCAACAGGAAAATTTTCACCAACTGCCGGTAATCCAGTAACTTCTGCAATTCTTTCCTCTGTCACAGCCACTGCCAAGCCCCATACCGTAGCCTCATTTTCTGAAAATGTTCTTAAGAATTCGCCTGCAGCCTCTTCATCAAAAGAATCAATTCTCAAGAAATAATTTAACCATCCACAATTGGTGAATGCTTGCATTATCTGAGGATCCTGTATCAACGCCTCATGAGCCACAGGCTCATGCCTCACCAGTTGGCCACCCATGATCAAAAACCCTTAAAACAAAAACTCAGACTGATGTTGAAAGCTTGCAAAAGACTCTTCTTCCTTACTGCACTTATTTTTCCTTACCAAGAATAACAACTAGATATTTGCTTAAAATAATTTTAATAACTACTTAAACTAAGTAGTTAGCTTGTTCTCAGGATATGGCTTCGCAATCGTACTTTAGAAAGTACAAAGAACATAACTATTTTGGCAAACATAAATTTGGCACAGGAAAATTTCAAATTAGAATACCCCCACCCCCTACTTAGCATTTGACATGTGTCCTCACATGTGCAGGGCAGTAAGTTTAAAGCGTGCAATGATGGCAGACATATACATTACAATAAATGAATAAACAGAAAGAATAAATTATGCGATAATGAAAAGATTTCGCGTACCTCAAAGTCAGTTCTGGGCATGCCGTAAAGGACAACGGTGTATCATGAAATGATAGCAAGGAGATTTAATGCATGAATGAGGTGGAGTGGCAATATGGATGATGTGGCAGATAAAGTAATGAATGATGTGATAGATGAAAAGAAATGGAGAAAAGTGGTTTTCTTTAAAAAAGAAAACTTTATTATGGGCGGTCAACACAATACTTAAAGAGAAGCTGTAGGAAAAAGGCCTAAGCCTTTTGCTGCAGGAAGATCAGTCGAAACAAACTTTTTCAGGAACTCTTCCTTTGACATCGGCTTATGATATAACCGCAGTCAGTGTCCATTAACTAACAATTTGAAACAAACTGGATCAATTGTGGCCAGCTGTACTGATCCGTTGTCAAACACATTCTCAACTTCATAGGGACCGAGCCAGCGGGTGGTGAGCTTACCTTGATTTTCTTGATACCTGGAATCATATAGCAGAGCCCAGTCACCAACAGAGAATTGCTTGGTTTTGATGTGTTGATCGTGCCATTTCTTCCTTTGCTGTTGGACAACTTCTGTATGTTGCAAGGCAGCTTTTCTCATCTCGTCCAAAGCATTCAGCTGCAGGAGATGTTCCTTCTGTGCTTCAGAAATGTCTATATTGAGTTTGAGAGTTGTCCTCAAAGTTTTATGTTCAAATTCAATGGGCAACATGGTTGTTTTCCCATAAAGCAGTTAAAAAAGTGTAAACCCAGTTGTTGTCTTCCATGTAGTTCTGTAAGCCTAGACTGCTTCTGGAAGTCTACTACTCCAATCTTTCCTATGGAGTTGCACTGTCTTTGTTAGGATCACCTCAATTTCCCTTTTTGTAACCTCTGCCTGACCATTGGCTTGAGGGTGATAGGGGTTGGATTTCCTATGCTTGATTTTATAGTCATTCATTAGTGCAAGTGATCAAATTAGACGTGAACTGAGCTCCCTGATCAGTTACAAGCTCTCTGGGAACTCCAAATCTAGTGAAAATTTTCTCATACAAAAATTTAGCAACCTTGTTATCACGAGCATGAGTCATTGTCTTTACTTCAACCCACTTTGTTACATAATCCGTGCAAACCAGAATGTATGACTTACCATTGGATGGTGGATCAATTGGTCCAACAAAATCCATTCCCCATTTATCAAAGGGGGTGACTATTACCTGTGGATATAGTGGCATTTCATCTGACCTGGTTGGTCTTCCCATATGTTGGCATCTATCACATCTCCTGGTATAAGCTACAACATCCTTGTGTAATGTTGGCCAATAATATCTTGTTGTAAGAACCTTCACTGATGTTCTCTTGGTGGCAAAATGTCCCCCACATGGTTCATCATGGCAAGCATGCAAGATATCATAAGTTTCATCTTCTCTTACACATCTTCGCATAACTTGATCAGGTCCTGTGTAAAATAGACAATTTGCAATCCATGAAAAGTTAAAACTTTTCTCAATTAACAGTTTCTTTTCTTTGGGGGGGAAGTGAGCTGGTATTCTGTTGGCTGCTAGATAATTGGCAATGTCTGCATACCATGGAGTGTGTGCAGCAATGGAAAACAAGTGTTCATCAGGGAACCTATTGTCAATGATTTCTTGTTCAGCAGGTGCAGTTGTTTGAAGCCTTGATAAAAAATCAGCCACAACATTAGCTCTGCCTGGTTTATCAATGATTGTAATGTCAAATTCTTGCAACAACAGGAGCCATCTTGCCAACCTACCAGAGATGGCAGGCTTGTTCATCAGATACCTGATTGTTGCATGGTCAGTGTGGATAAATATCTGATAACCTATGATATAATGCCTAAATTTATTCAAAGTATACACTACTACTAACAACTCCTTTTCTGTAACAGTGTAGTTTAGCTCAGGACCTTGAAGGTTTTTGCTGATAAAATAGATAGCATGCTCAATTGAATTTTCTTTTTGAGCTAAAACTGCCCCTATACCAAAATCAGAAGCATCTGGATGGATGTGAAAAGGAAGAGTCCATTTTGGACCTTGAAGAACAGGGGCTTTAGTAAGCAAGTCCTTTAGCTGCAGGAAAGATTTTTCACAGGCCTCTATCCAATGGAATGCAGAATCCTTAGTTAATAAGGCATATAGTGGACTGACAATTTTGCTGAAATCTTTTATAAACCTTCTATAATACCCTGCATGACCAAGGAAGCTTCTGACATCCTTTTGTTTTGTAGGAGTTTGTAAATTCATAATAACTTCAATTTTATCAGGGTCAACTTGAATTCCATCCTTGGAGAGATGATGGCCTAGAACAATACCTTCTTGCATCATCATAAATCACTTTTCACTGTTTAGAGACAAATTTTGCTCTCTACACCTTTCCAATACTTTTTCTAAATTCACCAGTGCTTCTTCAAATGTGACCCCATAGGTAGTGAATTCATCCATATAAATTTCCATACAGTCATGAGATATATCAGCAAAAATACTAATTACTGCTCTCTGAAATGTTGTTGGCGCATTGCATAGACCAAAAGGCAAGACTGAGTAAGAAAATGTTCCCCATGGGTAGGTAAAAGTGGTCTTATCTTGATCTTCAGGGGCAATTTTTATCTGATTGTACCCACTATAGCCATCCAAGAAGGAGAAATAGCTTTTACCAGACAATGAATCTAGCACTTGGTCTACAAACGGCAGTGGAAAGTGATCTTTTTTAGTAGTAGTGTTTAACTCTCTGTAATCTACACACACTCTCCATTTTCCACCTTTCTTAGGGACAATAACTAGTGGAGAGACCCACTTACTGTCAGAGATTGGATAGATAAAACCAGCATCAAGCAACTTTTGAAGCTCATTCTTAACTATTTCTCTAAGTTGGATTTATTCTTCTCTGAGGCTGCCTAACTGGTAAACAGTCTTCTTTGATATAGATCCTATGAGTACAAATTTGAGGATCTATTCCTTTCATGTCACCATATTCCCATGCAAAAGCTTTATACTGATCTTGCAGCATTTTGAGTAGGACAACCTGTTGAGATTGTGACAACTTGCTATTGATATTCAAACAGTGACCTGAAGACAATTCTATCTACTTAGTGAGATCACTCATAGAATCTACAGGTGATGTTTGTACCTCTTGTGGAAGCAAGTTATGAAAAATTGAAGGAAATTTAGGTAGCAAACTCTCATAATTCAGTTGATGCAGGAAACATTGTAGATGACTGCTATTTAGATCAGATGAACTACCTATATCAGAGTTAGACTGCAGAATTTGAAAAAGCAAGGCATCCTCATTCTGAAGTTGTGAGAATCGATCAGTTTGGAGCATCATTAATTGAACCAACGAATTGGCTTCTTCAGTTTCTTCCCCCACATCTGGCCAAACAGGTTGGGACAAATCTGGTTGAGGTTGAGCAGGAAAATACAAAGCCAATTTTTTTGTGGACTGTCCGTTAGAAATAGTCATATCTCCAAAACGGCATCCTATAAAAGCATCAGCAGTTGCTAACCATGGTCTACGTAGGATAACAGGGTATCCTCCCAAAGTTGCCTTAGTAGATAATATTGTAAAATCAGCTGGGTACTCCCAAGATTCAAGACTGACAATTACATCTTCCACCATTCCATCAGGTGTGACAGTGGAACTATCAGCAAGCTGCAGGACTGTAGGTGTAGACCGAATGTTTAGGATGTTCAAATTGTCCATAGTATGCTTGGTCATGACATTAATGGCAGCACCAAGGTCAATTAAAATATTTTTTACAATTTGGCCATTTATATGTATTTGCACTACAGGACTTCCAGGGTCAGTGTACTTTGGAATGACTACATTTCTCAACATTATATCAACCAATTTCCCTAAAACATGAATTGTTTGGGGGTCCTTTTTCTTCTGTCCAAGTTTCTTCAAACAGGCCTCTTTAATGGCTTTTCCATAAATTGGAACATCTTTAATGGCCTGAAATAAAGGAATTTGAATTTGTACATTCTTTAGCTGATCCAGAATGTCAAAAATGAGTTCTTCCCGGGATTTAGATGCGGTACTTTGTAACCTCTAAGGAAAAGGTGGTTTTTCTTGACTTTGCAAAACAAGCTCCTTAGAAACCATATCAGTTATAGGCATATGCTCAGTAGGATCAGTAGGTACAGTAGGTTCTTCAGGGGAAGAATCTGGTATCTCAGTAATTAGAGGCAGTTGTGGAGCAGGAAGAGCGGTTCCAAACCTCAAATGGATATCGCTAATGTTTAAGGCATAAGCTGGATATTGGTTGGCTTCAACAAAATACATGGGTTGCTACTATTGTTGTTGTTGCTTATTATTGGGATTTGGAAATGACTGAGCAAGCATAGGCATTTGTTTTGGAGGGCCAGTATTTGTGGAAGTTGCTGCAGGAGATGGCATGAGGGCATGAGGTTGTGGCTGTGGAAGCTGCAAGAACCTAGGGGATTGGTTCTGCCATTGCTGAGAACCTCTCCATTGAGGATTCTGCTGCCAATTACCTTGAGGTGGGGTCCACTGTCCTTGTGGCTGCTGCCAACCTCCTTGAGGAGATTGCCATTGAGGGGTTTGATAGTTAGGCCAAGGTGGTTGAGATGTATTCCAAGGTGGTGGTGGTCCATATGTAGGTTGCCATTGATTATTATAGCTAGAATAAGGATTACCAAAAGTCAAAGGGTCTTGAGGCATACCTTGTCTTTGAGCCCATGGTCTCCTTTGTGCAATAAAGAACACTTGATCATCATCACCTTCTACTGGCTTAAAGTCAGTAGGTAATTTCTTAGCTTCCAGATTAGCCACCATCTTGCATCTGCAATCACGTTTCTTCTGTTTGCAATGTGGACAGAACTCGACAAAGATTGCTTCAACTTCCTCATGTTTCTTTCGAGCTTGCATAGTGTCCAATTGTGTAGCCATATTGTTAATGATATCCTGCTTAAAATCAGACAACAAATTTGTGATCTCCATCCGGGAAACTCCATTGGAAGAAGACTTTCCCACTGCAGCATGATAACCTCTACCCTTCTTCACATTTGCTCAGGAGTAATTGAGACATATCTTCACGAGATCATCCCAAGATGCTTGAGTGATATCACCGCCTCCCATCAGGTCCAAGGCATCTATGCAAGTATCATTGATTCCTCTTAGAAAAAGTAATTTCTGAGATTCTTCATTAAGAGTATGGTCTGAATTCTTCTTCAAAGAAAATAGGAATCTTGATATATAATCCTCCAGAATTTCATCTTCCTTCTGTTGAATTTGAAATATGTCATCACCTTTACTGCCACTCTTACAATATTCCTTGTATTTCTCAAGGAATTTTGTTTGCATGACTGGCCAACTATCGACAACACCCCTTCCTAGACTCATGAACCATTTGAGAGCTCCCTCCTTCAAGGTAGCAGGGAACAATTTCAGTTTGTGGGCATCTGAAGTGTAGTCATAACTATGACAGAGGATATCAAACTCGAACAAGAAGGTCTCTGGGTCTTCTATGACTAAGCCATAGAACTTGGGAAGCAAAGAAGAAGGAATATTCTTAAGGTTGTCATTGTTTTGCTGAGGAGTAATGGGGAATTCAAAAGTAGGAGGTCAATTTAGTGGATTACGAGCCATGTTCACCTGACCAGGTATAGGAACAAATGGATTTTCTTCAGGGTCTTCATCAAATGGCCCGAATAACAAGTCAGCACACAAATCTTCAGCAAATGGGTCAATATCTAAGTCTCCTTTGTCCTCAAATAGGCTATAAGCTAGTTCAGTTTTCTTGATAATGAATGGTATGTTGGGGAGAAATCTTCCCTTAGCGTCTCTCCTTCTATGCATGCAATGAAAATGAATAGTATTTTTAAAAGATTTTGAAAAATTGACTAAACTACTGCAAACGATGACTATAGCAAGTTCTTAGATTGACACCATCCCCGACAACGGCGCCAAAAATGGTCACGCCCACAAAAGGATATAAAAGTCACAACAGAACTAAACCTAGGAATTGGACATTCCAACAGGCGACTAACAGCTTCTCATGGTTGTTCATTTACTTTATCAAACCAGGGGACATATACTTGAAATGGAGCAGCATGGTATGTGCACTAAGAACTAGTTTCCAATCATCATCTTTAGAAAACAAATACTTAAAAGAAGTATAATGCAAAGCTTTCTAATTCAAACACAACTCCACTAAAACAGAAATCATAACAGCTATTATTAAAAGACAAACTGTGATCTGGCTTTTGCTGCAGGAATAGACACAGGGATGGACTCCCGATGCTGCAGGAACAATACAAGGCTGAGTTTGTGTTGAAATCTATAGAAATAGATTCTAACTAGTAATCAACATGAATTGAACAGTTAACTACAACAAATTACTACAAAATACTTACTAAGTGGGCCCCCTTAGCAAGCATCAACGAGATTACAAAAGAAGTTGACTCAAAGCTTCATCGAATTTTATTCATATTCAGAACCAGGATACATCAATTACTCTGTTTAAAAATAAAACTTTAACACCAAACTCTATTGCTTATTCAACTTAACTTTAACTCATACTGTTTCATCCTCGTTCACTCACGTAGGAGGAATGGTTATTTAAATGAAAAAGACAACAAACTAACTAACAGAGGAAGTCGTGATCATAAATACATTCTAAATCCGCGGAACAAATATTCATAAATGAAATTCTATCTGCTCGACGCGACCCAGAGAAAATATAGCATTACACACTCCCTAGATCAAAGGACCATTAAAGCTCCTTCCCAAATATTCGGTCAAAGAGTTATTACTGGAACAACTTCTTCAACGGAGCCAAGATTATTTGCACTTGATCAACTTTTGCTTCCTCCAACAACCTACAATAAATGACAGAGGCGAAGGAAAGCATAGACACAAGTGACACGACATCCATTCATTAATCACATGTTAATCCTATTCCATTATCCAAAATCATAAGCATACATCATCCATGCGGGAGGTCAAAAAGGTAATTAATGAAGTTGTCAAGCTACAGGAATATGGAATTCATTGCTACAGGATACCACCCGAAAAGTCTTTAATCAACAGATTTAAACAACTATTAATAACAAAAGTAAGAGTATCAAAAGTTCAAACTATGAGCATATTAAAGGCTCATCACCATGTTCATTAGGAAGAGGGATAATGTCGCAAATGATTAGAATTGACTTGCAACCCTCAAGATGAGTCAACCCTAGGTTTGGACACTATGCTACCTTGACTCCCTTATCACACAAATGAATGAACAACAGTTTTGGGAGAAGAATAAAAGTGTTTTAACAATCAAATCTATGAGATCTAGCACTTGGAATATGAAGTATTGTGATAACACTATTAGAAACAACCATTAACCAACAAATCTGAGAAGGTTAGGATGGTGTTTACTTGGCTCCAAAAGTGGGTTCCAGGCTCTGTTAAGGGACATATTTTTCTAGGGGTGAATGGGTCTCTATACAGGGATTTGTAAATTCTTTTTGTAGTCCTCAAATCCTAGATCTAAGCTTCTGAATCCACCAAGTTTTACTGTAGGAAGTCGGAAATAAAACCTCTCGGTGAGTTTTTGTGTCTTCACAACTTTGATGACAACTTTGACAACTTTGCAAAATTGCACTTTTGATCCAATTTCAATCCTTCTTCACCTATAAACTTGCACATGCAAAGAGAGGATTAAAATGTTTGTTTTGGGTGGATAAGGGTTTTCCTTGTTCAAACTCTAGTTTGGTAATTAAACCTTGATAATGAAATAATGACAAAATGAAGGAATTGATGAATGAACAAAGCTTGTTACATAACCCTTTAATGTTTTCCCTTAGAGGACTGAAGTCTAACACATCTCTCTCAAGATTGGATCTTGCATGAAATGAATTGATTGATTGATAGATCTTGATTCTTAAATACTTTCTTGAAACTTGAAACCTACATCACAATGTTAGCTCAAAAGCATGCATGAACACACATAAATCTTGACATCATGATGAGGATATTGAATTATGCAATAAATGACTAATAAATATGCTCTCCAATTCTCTTGACAATAATATTTGCTCTTGTGCAATTTCCCTTAATGCTAAATTTTTCCTTTGACTTGAATTGATAAAATAGCTATATATTTATAGATGTTTCCTTAATTACCCAACAATTAAACACCACACGCTGACAAATTTGAATTTGAATTTAGATCATTAAAATGCTACCAAAAATATATTAAAAATTGGGTCCTAAGACTTAATGAGGACCCATTTTCCCTTGGGTGAATGGGTCTTAGGCCCTAAACCTAGGACACACATTTTCCAAGATGTGTAATTAAGTGTATGCATTGATTAAATGTGGGTTTCCCTTTCATAAAATAAAATTAATTAGGCTTGTGAATGCATAATTGGGCCAATTAAAGGCTTAATTAAGTCCAGTTAATTAAGGGGATGCAAACATAGTGTGAAAATATAAAGGTGTACATTTTTCTACACTACATTTAGCCCCCACTTTAGAGAGAGTGTGAGCTTATGCTCAAACTCGCACTAAAGTACATAAATATACATCAAAATGGGTCCAAGTGCACAAATGTCAATGGGATGGGATGACAAGGATCAAGGAGATTGTGCAAGCCCCCAAGATCAAGATCCCATGGCAAACCAACATAAGCACAAAGGAACACACACATATGCATGATATGAAGTAGCAAGACAAGATACACAATCATACAATGCCAAAATTGAATGAAAAAGAGGAAACAAAGATGGACTAGCAAGTTGCATTATGCCACATCCATCAAATACACTCATAAGGATGTAAAATCACTTATGAAACACAGGAAAACAAGTTGTGTTATACTCAATGGCCATGACAAAGTTTTAAATGCAATAAGATAGGATAGTCAAAGGGGTTTTGCTTAATTCATGAAAGGTCTCACCTTAGGGAACATCAAGTTTAATGTCACCAAGAGAGGACTAGTCAAGGGATAAAAGATTTGCACCTTAGTGACTGCAATCCATAGCATTACCACTAAGAGGAATGCCATATGCCAAGAAATTTCATGCTCTTGAAGGACATCAAACCCAATGTCACCAAGAAGAAGACACATATTATGAAGTAAGAAGACCACACTTTGAAGGGTTTATACAAAAAATGAGCAAGGATGCGCATGCCCCCACTTTAAAGAAATTGTTAAACACCATGCTATGAGAAATTACTTTAAAGTATCATAATGATAAATGCCAATACATGATAGCTTTATTTGGAAAGCCCTATGCCAAACATATGTTTCTAAGTAGAGATACATCATGGAAAGAACGTTGCCCCCATATGCAATCATAAGATAACACATAATGAATCCACAAATCTAGTGTTAGCATTATTTCTTTGCTACAGTGATATAATTGAGCTTGGAACCTTCATCATTCCTCAAGTACTTTGTGGAACAACGAACACAAAGGAGGAATGACACATAGAGAGCGAAAACAAAGAAAATATTTTGGGTCAACATGGAAGAGACCTAAATGTCTCAACACTTTGTATCATCCACAAAAGGAAAAAATAAGACAAGTGAAAAGGTATTGGTTATGATAGATAGAAGAATTAAGATACAAATAGAAGAATGTGGTACATGGGCACCTAGTCAAGTTGTGCAATTTTGGTCTAAGGTTAAATTTTTGTGTTGTTGAGTCTAAATGTGATGTAATAAGGTCATAATACACCATTTTCAATGTATTGGGTCTCATGGGGTAGAGTTGAACACATTTTGTCATGTTTTGTAAATGTTGTCAAAAAGTTGCTTTGCAACTTTGCAATATTGTCATAATTGGAAGGTGAACAGTCATGTAGTTCAAAAAATAGTTGTGAACCATTTTTTTGTGATTGAAAAAGTTTAAAAATTCCTCACAAACTTTGAGCAAGGTTTTGAAGTTGATTTGAAGTGCAAACAATAATAAAAGCTCTAGTTTTCTATAATTTTTTGTGTAAATCTATTCCTACATGCATTGGTACGGCTTCGTACAATCTCTAAATGACATTAAGTGAATTGGAACTGATGGTGGCATGAGTTAAGAACATTTTTGTTTTGGTTTGAAGTGTTTTCATAAAGTTTGAAGCATTTGGCAAGCAAATTACTAGGAACGGGTTAGAAACCCTAAATTTTAAGGGTTTGTAGACAAAATATGGAATAAAAGACCATTCTACTGGTGAAATACTTTGTAACTTGATGGAATGGCACTAGATAGATTGATTTTAATTTTTATTAGGATTTTAGTTGCAGTGGTTGGAGTTAGGGCCTGGTTTGTGCAAGCCCTAGCCTAATATCTCAATGTATTAGGCTAGTTTTGATAGGTAGAAGTAGGGTTTTATGGTTAGATGAGTTGGGAATTGATTCAAGTGATAAATCCTATGATTTAAGACCCTAAGTGATCTTTCCAAGGTATATGAATGAAGATTGGTGATCTGGGAGAAGAATATCACACGCTTTGTAAAAGAGGCCTAATTAGCTTAAGGGGCAATGTAGCAGCCCATTTTAGGAGATGATGTTTTGAAACAACCCTATGCACAAATTTGGTATGTTCAAGAAGAGCATAAAGGTATTCTGAATGGAATTTATTTCATTGGTTTGAGGCCTTCTCTAAAAGATATGCCCAAATTTCACCATTTGATGTGCTACAAGCAAAATGAAAGTTGAGTGAAAACACCAAGTTAGGGTCTTCAAGATGAAAAAATTGGTCAAGTTGGATTGAATTGTGATTGGAAAGATATCTCCACCCCTACTCTGCATCAAATTGAATATGCAACATGGATGACAGAGGAGGATATTAAAAGGCATGGAACAATTGTTCAAGAGCTGATCTCAAGTGGAGCCTGAGATTCTTTTCTCCCCGGTTGTATGGTGCAGGGGCACCTAGTCAAGTTGTGCAATTTTGCTCTAAGGTTAAGCTTTTGTGTTTTTGAGTCTAAATTTGATGTAATAAGGTCATAATAGACCATTTTCAATGTATTAGGTCTCATGGGGTCGAGTTGAACACATTTTGTCATGTTTTGTAAATGTTGTCAAAAAGTTGCTTTGCAACTTTGCAATATTGTCATAATTGGAAGGTGAATGATCATGTAGTTCAAAAAACAATTGTGAACCATTGTTTTATGGTGGAACAAGTTTATAAAGGCCTCACAAACTTTGAGGAAGCGTTCTGAAGTTGATTTGAAGTGCAAACAATAATAAAAGCTTTGGTTTTCTATAATTTTTTGTGTAAATCTGCTACTGTAGGCATTGGTACAGCTCCATACAATCTCCACCCCTGCTCTGCATTAGAATCAAATCTACATCCCAATCATGTTCATCATATGTATAAGGTGGAAAACTAGCTAAAGGGAAACAACAAGTGTCATACTAGAAAAAGGCTATCTAACTCCTTACCCCCCCATGTGTAGGGAAAGGATGAGCTGAGATAAGTGATGATGTGGTGCTCCTTGCAATATAGAAAATGATTTGAATTTAAATGTAAAACATGTAATAGTGAGCATGCGTTTATCCTACAACTATCACATGACAAGGAGTAAAGTGATCAATTGCTAATTGATTATACGATCATATTAATGTGAAAATGGTTCAAATTCTCTAATAATTCTCTTGAAAGCATGACACTCATCAGTACTATTCCCAAGAGTTCTATGATATTGACAATGAGATATATTTGTTCTTTTTTGTTTTTGATTTTCTTTGATAGGTGGAAATGTTATGAGTCCTTGATTAAGGAATGTGTGTAAATCTTTTTCATTTTTGGACATAGGACAAGGGAATTGCAACTTCTTGAGTTTGTGAGGCCTTTATCTTTTGCTTGATTGGGAAACTTGTTGAAGTGGAGGCCGAGGATCTATGGTGACCTTATTGTCCTTGTGAGGCATTAATTGGTCTTTTAAAATGATCTTATAAAAGAAAACACCTTTCCCCTTAGGAGATGTGGAGGGGGGAGGATCTTGGTATCCTAACCCCTTAGTATCCTCAAATGGTATTTGTTCAAGTAATTGATGGATATCATGCTCACTATTTATGTCACATCCTTGTTTGCTTAAGATTCTAAAGCCTTGACCATAAGTTTCTTCTAGATTGATGGGGGTATTGGTAACTTTATGTATATAGGATGAAAGAGTATCAGTGTTGTCAAAATGATTGGATTCTTCTATGGTTGGTGGTTGAGGCTTTCTTTGTGTTTCAACTTCAGGATGAAAAATCTTAAACATGTCAAGGGATGGGATGATAGGAGGTGTTGGTTGTTGCATGGAAGGGTAAAAGGATGCATTGTTTTCAAGGTTGTTAAGGAAATTTTGTATAAATTTGTGCATGCTATCATCATCTTCACCTAAGATGTCAACTTCATGAGGACATTCATTAGGGGTTGATTGAGCATGATTAGGTTCAAGTGCATCAAGATCATCACCAAAAACATAAGTTGAGACATCTACCAAATATTTCAATGACATCATGGTTTACCAAAACACATATCCATGATGAAATTTTGTTTTATTCATCAAATGCAAGTATAAATGAGATTGATGCAAAATTTCAGATCTGATAAATGACTAATTAAGGTGCAAAGAACCTGGAAATGATGTCTTTTAATGCCAATTTTGATTTCAAAAAATGCACTTAATTTGACCAATTGAACTTAATGCAAGGAAGCACAAAATTTTCTATTTTTTTGAAACTAAAACACAAATCTGATAGCATAATGAAATGAAGCAAATAGAGACAAAATGATGCCCAAAAATGTGAAAAATCACCTATACAAGGATAGGTTCGCCCAAGGGCGAATGGGTCTTTGTACAGGGGTTAGAAAAAATAAAGTTTATGTTTCTGGTTTGATGTTTGAGTTCTTTGTTTCAAGTTGTAGATTGTGAATTCTGTGACAATTTTTTCTAGTTTTAGATGTCTTAATGCAAGTGCAACTAGTGACAAACAGTGAACAAAGTGATAACTTTTGAGATGCATTTTGAACTAAAATTTGAATCTAAATGACTAAAAGACACTCTTGATGCAACTACAATGCAAGATGTATGTAATTTTTTTTATTTTTTATCAATTTAAATGATGTAAACATGAAAAACTAAACCCTAAATGCAATACAAAGCACACTAATACAAAACACACTAATGCAAATCTAGATCTAGGGTTTTGAATGTCTCCAAATTATAATTTAAGATGTACAAGGTCAGGTTCACCAAAATGAAATGTAGGAAAAGGGGGAAGATGGATAGGATAACTAAAAATGGGATGTGAGATGAGGGACCTATTCCAAAAGCAAAAGGTTTTGTCCACCTAATCACAAATCCACCCTTTCCATATTCATTAGGAAGAGGGATAGTGCCACAAATGATTATAATTGAATTGCAATCCTCAAGGTGAGTCAACCCTAGGTTTGGATACTATGTTGCCTCGACTTCCTTAAGACAAAAATGATTGAACAACTTTGGGAGAAGAATAAAAGGTTTTTAACAATCAAACCTATGAGATCTAACACTTGGAATGTGAATTATTATGGTAACACTATTAGAAACAAACATTAAACAACAGATATGAGAAGGTTGGGATGGTGTTTACCTAGCTCCAAAAGTGGGTTTCAGGATCTGTTGGAGGACATATTCACCCAGGGGTGAATGGGTCTCTGTACAGGGGTCTAAAAATTATTTTTGTAGTCCTCAGATCTTGGATCTAAGCTTTTGATTCCACCAAGTTTTACTGTCAGAAAGCCATAAATAAAACCTATAGGTGAGTTTTTGTGTCTTGACAACTTTGATGAAAACTTTGACAAATTGCACTTTTGATCCAATTTCAATCCTTCTTCACCTATAAACCTACACATGCAAAGAGAGGAGAAATTTTTTTTTTTTATGGACAAGGGTTTTCCTTGGTCAAACCCTAATTTGGTAATTAAACCTTGATAATAAAATAATGAAAAAATAAAGGAATTGATGAATGAACAAAGTTTGTTACACCTCACCAAACCCTTTAATGGCTACCCTTAGAGGACTGGAGTCTAACACACCTCTCTATGGATTGGATCTTGCATGAAATGGCTTGATTGCTTGATATATCTTGATGATTGAATGCTTGCTTGAAACTTGAAACCTACATCACAATGTTGGCTCAAAAACATGCATGAACACACATAAATCTTGACATGGTGATAGGATCTTGAATTTTGCAATAAATGATTGATAAATCTTCTCTCCAATGCTCTTAACAATAATCTTTTCTCTTGTGAAAGTTGCTTTAATGCTATATTTTCCCTTAGACTTGAATTGATAAAATAACTATGTATTTATAGATGTTTCCTTAATTACCCGATAAGTAAACACCACAAGCCAACCTTTGCAATTTGAATTTAGATCATTAAAATGTTGCCAAAAACATATTAAAAATTGGGTCCCAAGACTTAAGGAGGACCCATTCACCCTTGGGCGAATGGATCCTAGGCCCTAAACCTAGGACACACATTTTCCAAGATGTGTAATTAAGTGTATGCATTGATTAAATGTGGGCTTCCCTTTCGGAAAATGAAATTAATTAGGCTTGTGAATGCATAATTTGGCCAATTAAAGGCTTAATTAAGTCCAATTAATTAAGGGGATGTAAACATAGTGTGAAAATGTAAAGGTGTACATTTTTCTACACTACACTATCTACCAATATTGTCAAATCCTTTAATATTAACATTTATTCTTTCTATTTTTTACATATCTATTTGCAACTTGTTTAAAGAATCCCCCCTTCATATATTCAAACTATGTCAATTATCAACCAAGTCGCATTTTACATAAAAATTATGATATTTCCCCATAATACTTAAAGGTTAATTCTCACTAATAATTGGAGGAATAGGTCCCTCATGAGGGGCATATGACACCCAAATAAAATTGTAGAACCATTCTTATAAGTGGGATCTAGAATGGTAGCCACCTCTATACGATTGATATTTGATAGTATGATGAGCCTTTTTGATGTCTTCTTCAAAATATCTTTATATCCCTTATATGTATGCAATAAATCAAAAAGATTTTTTTAATGGAGTATTTTTTAAGTTGTTCAATAATATCATAATATTTATGTTCCTTCATTGTAAGTGTTGGTATAGGATGTAGATTAATATTATTAGGTGGTAGAATTGGCTAATTAGATATATATTAATATTATCTAGTCATCCACTAATAGTATGATCCAATGCATAAAAAATATATGAATTGAGTGCCCCCATAGCATATACAATTTGATTGATTAGATTAAAAAATTGGTCCTCTAGCCATCTATTGATAAGCATGACCCAGTACATGCTAATTTTGTGAACTAGGTATCTCATGGAATACCAACTTAGGCCTAGGTGAAGGGGAATAAAGTGTACACTAGACAACAACCCTAGATTCGATAAGAGAATTATAAAGATAATCCACAAAAAAATCAAGAGAAGAGGGTGTACAAGAATCAAAATTTATATCATCCATAGATAAGTCCAAACTATTTTCAAGCACTCTAGGGTAAGAAAAATATACAATAAAATCATGTGATAATATAAATGAATAATAAAATACACGTGATGGATCAAACCATCTCAACTGTTTACTAATCAAATCAAGTCTAAATACACTCATTAACAATTTATCATCATCTTTGTACTCATAGTTTACAAGAAAAAAATGACTTAACATATAAAGATGCATCAATAGAACCATCAAAGTCACCAATTAATAATTAATCACTAAGAGCACAAATGCCATTGTGTACATTGAAATTTACAAAGCAATAAATCATCACAAAAACCTAGACTAACAACCCAAGATGCTAAAGAAATATCATCATAAGGTGCAACATCATCATCTAATGAATTATAATGTGTATAATCGTAAATTTTCACCCCTTGCAATTTTGCATACATTCTTGCTTTCACTTTAGTGTCCACTCCTTTAGCATCTTGAGTAAGCTCATTTTAGCCCCCGCATTAGCCTTTTTCCCTTCTCAAGATGCTCCAACACCCCTTTTCAATAGCTATCCTCGCATGTTAGCTTTCATTGAACTTTGTGCTTCTTCCATTTTCGTTGTTTTGTAGCATGACATGTCTGGACGCTAGCGCGTTGCGCTAGCGTCCTGCAACATTTCAATGTTCAAACAATTGTCTTTGTGCATGCTTGCCACTTGTCACCTCCTTTGGTCGGTGATAATGGCTCTAGATGCTTTGCAACCGCCTAAGAAGCTTCCTTTTGCTTATTTTCTCTCTTTAAAAGAGGTCCTTTCAATCCATTTGCTTCTTCCAAGTCTTGCTAGCACTTCTCTAGCTTCATTCTAGCTTTTAGCTTCACTCCATCACTTGCTTACATAGCTTCACACAACTTGTTGTAGCAACTTCAAGTTCTCTTAATGCTCTCTGTATCTCTCTTAGCTCTTGCAGTTCCATATCCCTTGCCTTATGCTTGTGAGCATCTTGGGATCCCATATCTCCTTCCTATTGCATCTTTACTTTGTGATACGATTCTCCTCCTTAAGCGGGGATTGATTTTATCACCTCTTTTGTGATATAGGTTCTCCTTGAGCAAGGATTGCTTTTATCACTCACACTTGGTGGTGTGGGTTCTACTCCTGAGCAAGTTTTTCTTTCACCACACAATTTGTTCATTTCTCTCTTTCTCTATCTTCTTGGTTGTCCGTGGAGGTGGGAACATCAAAATGGGGGTTTGATTGAGGCAAGCCCCTATATAGCCCCAACATTTTTTCCAGATATTATGCATGCAGGTTTTGAAGACATTCGCGTGTTGGAGGCTTCATCACTTGCATGGTTGTAAGTATTTCCTTCTTCTTATCTTTATTAGTTCTACTTCATTTTATTGTAGTTCTATTACATTATGTTATTTCCCCATATTTTGCAAGTTCTTAGCAATCAGAGTAGTAGTCATTTAAGTATTTTATGTGACATTCTCACTTTCTAGTCCATACAAGATGCCAACACTCCTCTGGGATGCCAGCGCGCCGCACTATCATCCATATTCTGTGCTGACGTCCTTTGGCTAAGAGCTTTTCAGTTTATCCAGAAAATATCTATGACCTGCTCTTTCATATTCTAAAACTCTCGCCATTTTTTCTAAGGTAGATTAGGGCAGTTTGCCCTATGAGGCTCTCTAAATGAAGAGAACTCATGAGTAGTGAATCCCCCTCTCTTACATAATGTAACATAGAATCATTAGATATGAAATGAATACCATCATAAGGCACAACATCATCATGTGTATAGAAATGTAGCTAACATAGATCACTATTTGTAGACTTCACACAAGATGCATCATAAAAGGAACATGAATTTAATGGTAAATGGAACTCATGTCATGTAGAAATACTAGCATCACAAGGATTGATATCATGAGTAGCTAAAGAAAATGTAACCTTGTCACACAAACATCATCCCTAGATCTCTCACTAGAAGACCTATGGGTACATCATTACCATCCATCACACAAGTGTTATAATTACCATGGATCACATCTTGAAAAGAAGTAAATTCCTCTAAGATGGATGGAAAAACATCAATAAGGTCCATGAAAGAGGAGAAGCTAGATAGGCATGCAAATTTCTCTCATGGAACATGAAATATCATTGATATGAAAGAAGGATTTCATTTCATCAAAGCTTAAAGGATAGGAATCGCAATGAAAACATCGTATAATCATTGATATGCACTTGGATAGTCCAAAAAAAAAGGTCATAAGGATCCATAATAAATTTTATCTAACAATAATATACAATAAAAAGGTGGGTGGGTAGGGATTAAATATATATTGAACAATGAAGGCTCACACCCTATGATATTGCTATCAAGATTCAACCATATAATTTTTTTATTCAAACTCATTGACCCATGTTTCATGAGTAGTGGTTCACAAGAACCCATCTCTCATGATAATGAATGGTCCAATTAACACTCAATGCATCTAGGTGATGCTCACAAAGGTGAAGCATCAGGTTTTCTCGGGAGGTCACCCATCCTAGTACTACTCCAACTCAAGAACGCTTAACCATGGAGTTTTTCCGAAGGTTAAGCCCACTTAGCTCACACCCTAATCAAGATAATATCAATGACACACAAATATTTGGGTGGATCCAAGCATAATCAAATTTGAAATGAAAGATGAATAATAAAAAAATAGATCTAAAACCCTAATGTAGAAGGATAAATCCTAAGGAAAAATCTTGGGGGCATAAAATATGCCAGGTTCACAAGAATATAAAGAAATAAAATAATTTTCTTTACCAAAATTAGGTTTATTATAACAAGCAACACAATTTGACTAACCTAATTTAGAACTATGATATATCATATGACATAATTTAGAAACTTGAAAGTTAAAAGGATGGATTTTTTTTTAGTAAAAGGCAGTATGCATATATATATATAAAGATTTACAAAGTATGTCTTGATGCTTTATGGCTCTCATCAGCCAAATTATATCCTAACCCCACATAGTTATTTTTGACTTGGGTCCACAAACCTAAAGATATATGTGGATTTCTTTACAAAATATCCACAACCACCCCCAAAAAGCATTACATAATTCATTTACTAATACCCATATCAATTTCTTATTATCTGCATTGATCAAAATTTTCTTTGATACAACTTTGAAACCCATGACTACAAAATTAAAACTATACCAAGCAACTACTCCTCCATTTGATCAACAAAGACATCATTCTCATCTTGATGCTCATCAAGATTACCCACTATAGATTGCAGAGGGGGCCATATATTCAAATTCAGGTCCATGTTATTACCCACCATAGGTTGCAGATGGGAAGCTTGATCATTACTAGGATTATGTGAAACAAGTGCCTATTCAGCATCAACTTCTGGAACAAAATATTGATGAGCAACAACTTTTGGAGCAACAACACCTAACTCACCATCCTTTGGAGCAGCATCCTCTGGAACATTCACCTCTGGAGCAACAAATTTTGGTGGATTATGTTCATGGGTGAGAAAAACCAGTATGGAATTTACTCGAACTCGTATCCTCTACTAGTTCAAAGTTGACATCTCTTGCATACTTGTTCAAAGCAGATAATAGAAAATTTGATTGTTTTGTTAACAAATTCTTCTTAATTGCACTGTATATAGCAACAAAAGATGACCTGTGTACAGGAAATTGTTGAGGGAATAGTCCCCCTATATATCCTTGTCCCCTCCACAAGTCATAATCTTGAAAAAAAATTAGAAGGACATCATTTAGGAGATAGACCTCTTTTACTACTTTATTTGCAATAAATTCTACTACCCGAAAACTCTACAATAGGTCAAGCAAATTGGAAATAAAAATAGAAAATTTGGGAGGGAAATAACCTGTTTGTCTTTGGCTCTAATATTTCTTGTCCAATAACCCTTTTCACACATTTCTTGAATTGTTGACAGTGACCCTTGCAAATATGCTAGAACTCCTCTTCTATGGTTTTTGTAAATGACATCTCCCATGCATTGATTGAAATCATGGCTCTATAGTTCCTCAGAAAATACTCCATTTGGACTCTTTGACAAGCCTTGCACTTCCTTTGGCTCACACAAATTTCTTCACAGTCGAGAGAGACTTCTTGCATCATATAGGTAGCCATGAGTTATGAACCCTGAATTGCAAAAAAAAAATCTCCAAGCACCAACTTCCCAAAAGAAATGATGAAGAATGCAAAAAACCATACTGAATGAATTGTTAAATGCAACCTCTCACACATTGTACTATGGAAGTTGTGCCTAAAAATTATTATTTTAAACCCTTTGTTCCTTCCCAATCCAAGTGTAATCAAATTTGACACACAATAGGAGATATACCATTCAATATCATAATGAAGGTGTCATATGATAAGACATACGATTACACTCTACTAAACCAAAACCAAATATTCCCAAATTAGCAAAATAGCTAATTCAAAAAGCACATAACCTGGCTCCAAACATCGTGCTTGTTATCTTTGTTCTTATCTTCTTCCCATGCCAGTGAACTAAAAGCATCATTATTTAAATTAAAACCCTTTCCCATTTTATGCATACACACACATAAATTATGTGGTGATCTATTCAACAATAATGAGATTGTACCTGCAAAAGAGAAGACTTATTAGTGTTAAAAATGACGGCCCTTTGCTGACGATTTCTTGCCAAATGTCTTTGCGAATGATCTGAAGTGCAATCCAATTTACAAGTTTTCTTAAGCATGAGTGCCAAACTTTACTTATTGGAGGACCATAACATTTTTCATATTGGAAATTCATATATTAAAGTTTCCCTCCTCGACCACCAAATCTAGTAACTGAGGATATTCTTTTCCAAGGTCACCTTCACTTAAAAATTCAAACTCCTGACCATCACAACCCATATTTCCAAGTTTTTCAGCCAGCTTATTTCCCTTCCTAAATGTGAGTAATTTGAATTTCTTGAAATGAAGTCATCATCATCCAAAAAAATTTAAGTATATAACTTAACCTCCAATTGTGAATCTTTTTTTCTTTACATGCATTAAGGATTAGGAGAGAGTATCCTTCAATATGCAACTTGCATATACCAATATTTCTTGCTAATTGTAGCCCTTGAAGCAATGTTTTTGCTTTTGCAATGTTATTAGTATCATTAGGTAATTGTACATCTTTTGCTGCTAGCAAAGAACCTTTCCAATCCTGAATAGACATCCATGTACCCAAAAAACACGGATTCCCTCTTGATGATCCTTCAAAATTAATTTTTGAAAACTCTTTTGATGGAGGCAACCAATGTATTTTGCTTCTATCAATTCTTAGATGGGGTGGTAAATGTTGAGCACTTTTAAATGGAAATGATATTTTGTCCTAGCTCTTTAGTAACCAGTCATCCCAAGAAGTATATAATGAGGATACATTTTTGTGACTTTGAACATATGTGTCGACTACCTCTAAAATGGATTTCTCAATTTTACTCTTAATTTGCTGCACTTACTAGGACTTCTTTCTAAAAACCCATTTGTTTCTTAACCACCACAAGCTCCAAATTACAATTACTAGGGCCACTCTCCAGATACAAGAAAAAATAGAGGATTTATATAAAATTGGCCAAGAAGTAAATAAATCCCATAAAGAAGCAAGAAATGGAAACATTACATGCAATTTGGATTTTATTAACTCCCAACATTCTTGAGCCAACATAGCCCACAAACAAGTGATCCACTGACTCATATATCTCTTGACACAACACACACTTGAAAGGCTCTGCAAATCCCAATTTACTTAATTGATCACTTGTCAAAATATTTTTCCTTAAAGCAAGCCATGCAAAATTTCTTGCCTCAGGAAGTGTCATTGAATTCCAACAGAAAGAATATGCTCTATGAGACTGATTTTGAAGTGCATTTGAAATGATTGATTTGTATCCCTGCTTCACTGTATAATTGCCATCTTTAGAAGGTGCCCAAATTACCCTATTAGGCCTAGTTGAAAAAAAAAACACACCTATCCTATAGAAATTTTTGCAAGACAGACTTATGATTAAGTGATATTGGTGAATTGGAAAAATCCTTCCATATAACTCTCCCTGTTATTGGCTTTATTTTGTTCACATAATCTTTTAGTTTAGTGCCCCATATACCTAATAGGATTTTTTCAACTGGTTGTAGCTCCTGATTTGAAATTAGAGGAGGATATCCATTCCATGAGTCCTTCCAAAACTGCACAATTTCCCCATTGTTGACTTCCCATGACAAAAATAGTGTAATGACCTCTCTGCATGCTACAATAAAATTCCACATAATAGAACCACTTGGAGGATTTGAAATGGTGAATATTCTAGTTGGATTTCCATTATCCAAATATTTTCTTTGCATTTAACTACACCATTTCAAATTTGGCTTTTGATACATCCACCATATCAACTTTGCTCCAAGAGCCAAGTTTCTTGCAGATAAATTTGCATAGCCACTCCTCCACTGTTTTTATTCATGCACATACTTTCTAGAGACACCAAGGGAACCTTCTTTTTATCATCCATATTACCCTTCCATAAAAAACTCTTAATGGTATTTTTAATTTGATGAACAATACATTTTGGTGCCTTTAAGAAAGCCATATAATAATTTGGGATGGCTACTAAAACTGACTTAATCGTCAAGATACAACTAGATAAAGACAACCATCTAGCTTTCCAGGAGAGGATACTAGACTTTATCCTATCTAAGACTTTTTGCCAATACTGAACTTTATCTGCCCCAATGAAGAAAGGAATTCCTAAATATTCACATGGAAGCTTAGCCTTTTGGAAACCTAGCAATTCTACCAGTTTCTTTGAAATAGATACCTTTGTATTGGAAATGTATATTTTAGATTTATGAGCATTTATTTTTTGGTCCAAATCAGAGGAATATTTATCAAGAACCTGTTTAACTTGTTTAGCTTCTAGCATAGAAGATTTACCAAATAAGAGTGTGTCATCTACAAATAATGAATGTGTTACCACAATATTTGTATTTGGAATAGAGACGCCTTGCCATAGCCCTTGACAATGCATCTTTTTATGGTCCTACGTAATGTGTCCTCCATTATTATAAACAAAACTAGAGATAGAGGATCTCCCTGTCTAGCACCTTAAGTGGAACTAAAAAACCCAACTGGAGACCCATTAACAATTACTGAGAACTTGGCCCCTGTCAAACATGATCTAACCCATTTACACCACTTCTAAGAAAAACCAAACTTTTAAAGAACCTGAATCAAAAGATCCCAATCCACTCTATCATATGCCTTCATCATATCCAATTTGACTATGAATGAAGGCATATTATTAATTTTAATGGAATGCAAAACTTCATGGGCTATTAATGCTCCTTCTGGAGTCTCTCTCCCTAGCACAAAACCACCTTGTTCTTGTGATATTACTTTTGATATAAGGGGCTGGATCCTGAGATAAATAGCCTTGGTGAAAATATTATATATAAAATTGCATAAGGATGTTGGTGTAAATTCTACAAAAAAAATTGGCTCTTTTACTTTTGGTATAACTACAATATGAGTTGTGTTAAACTACTTAAGCATTGACCCTATTCTCCTAGATTCCTCTAGTGCAAGTAAAACATCAATACCAATAAAATCCCAACACTTTTGAAAAAAAAGGTTGTGAACCCATCTAGTCACGGTGCCTTATCAGGTGAAGGAGAATACTACCTTCTTGACCTCCTCAAGAGTAAAAGGCCTCATCAAATAATCATTCTCCTCTTTCTCAATTAAATTTGGAATATTTTCTAAGAGCTCCTCCCCATTTTTAACTGAATTTGTTGACTTATTTCCTAGAGCTATTAGAAGTTGTGAGAAAAATTTGACACCTTCCTCCTGAATTTCTTCTTCCTTTGTTAACACATGCCCTGTAACTGAAGACTATATAGAGAAAACAATGTTTAATGACTTCTCTATTTGTGTTGAAGCATGAAGTTTTTTTGTATTCCTATCCCCTTCATTTAGCCATAATTCTCTAGATTTATCCCACCAATATACTTCCTCCCTTGCCACCAACTCTGCCCATTCTACTTGCAATAATTTTTGTTGCTTAAAAGTTATCGCATATAAACCATTCACTATTATGTGCTCATTAATTTCTACAAGTTGTTT
This sequence comes from Sequoia sempervirens, assembly GCA_007258455.2. Classification (NCBI taxonomy): domain Eukaryota; kingdom Viridiplantae; phylum Streptophyta; class Pinopsida; order Cupressales; family Cupressaceae; genus Sequoia; species Sequoia sempervirens. The sequence continues at coordinate 274,248,553 of VDFB02000003.1, read as the reverse complement.
GAAGACTCTTTCCTTTTCTTGAAAAATATTCTTGAAGACATACTTATTCCAATATGTGATATGTGATTTAACATGGATTAATTTTTTACTTAGCTGAAACATATGTGAACCTCTTACAAAGGGAGCACTACCCCACCATTGTTGTAATAAAGGCAAGAAATGAGGATGCCTGAACCACATTTTTTGAAACTTGAAAGAAGATTTGACTTTAGTAGCTAAATTGGCCCCTTCTATGTCCAGGGAGATTGCATAATGATCCAAACCTGTAAAAGGCAATATCTCTAAAATGAAAACCTTCTTAAGAATAAACCAATTTTGTGAGGCCACGAACCTATCCAGCCATTCTGCAATTTGTAAAAAACCTTTCCTATAGTTGTTCCATGTAAACTTACCATTTCCTAGCAAAATGTCCATTAAAGCATTGTCTTTAATAAACAAGGAAAAATCTTCCATTACTCTAGGAGGTGGTATAATGACATCTTTTTTCTCTTGCAGACTTGCAATAGCATTGAAATCTCCTGCTAATATGACTTTCTTATCTCTTAGCCCATCCATCAAATTTTTTATCACTTCCCAGAGTTGCTTATTTTCAGCTATAGCAATTGGGGCATATATATTAAGTAGCCAAAATTGCAAATCAAAATGTGACACCCTCATAATTTTCCAATTCTTTTCATTCTTAATTGAATCTATTACTACTAATTTTGGATTCTACAAAGTACTAAGCCCCCTGAAGCACCCTGTGTAGGAGAATGTGTAGAATTCCAACTCTTCCATTTCTAAATAGTTTATTCATATACTAATTCTAAAGTCTTTGTTTCTTGCAACAACAACATATCAACTCCACAAGCATCTATTTGTTGCTTAACTTGAGCTTTCTTATCAAGAGCATTGATACCCCTAACATTCCAAGATATTATCTCCAATGGTATCGAGAAGAGCAACATGCTATCCTTGGACGCTTGTTTGCATATAGTAATAGTTTACTGTCTAGAATGGTTTGCACCCCAACAACTATTTCCTCCTTCATTTTGGTGACATGTCATTTCCTTCCTCTCTTTCTTGGAGATTTCAATATCCCTGATTTACTACTTGGAGTCAGTGAAATTGATAGAGTCAGTGAATAATCAAAACTGTCTAAACTCTTATTATCATTTGTATTGCCCAATTCCATGATTCCTGAATTTTTTTGCTCATCCTTATTAACCTCTTGTTCCACAATAGGCTCACTGTCTCCTCTTGAATTCACTTTCATAAATGAATCTACAACAAATGGTTCCCTAATTTGCAAATTAGAATGTCATACTCACTTCTCCATTTCCCCCATTTTCTAAAGTGAAGAAAAATCTTCTTCATTTAATACCTCATATACAATCTCATCAATTAGTTCAAATCCTACTAAAAAGAGGATTTTGTTAACAAATCCTTCCAACACATTAGGCTCATCCAACTGCTTCACTCCATTAACCAAACATCTTCCTAAAGTATCAATACTTGTTTTATCAACAACCACTGATTGAAGTCTATTATCATGATCTAGTATAGAATAACTTGACATGTTCTCTAGGACATCCTAAGACATACTTATGGGTTGTTCATTAAACTTTAGTTTTTTAACTATTTCCTCGACTTCCTGAAGTGATTTGCTGAGAATCGAAGGAGCATACAAATGTAAATCATTTGCCATATTATTGCCCCAAAGAAAGCATGATGTTCACTTCATTATGTCATTTAATGTTAATGAAAATGAACATACAAGTTGTTTTTTATTAGACAAATTGCGAACAATTAAAAGAGTGGAATCATTTCCTTGTTGAGGTGAATGCATCAGTAGTTCATGCGGCTTCAATATGAAATTTTCTATTAAGTTCACTCCTTTAGAGGATGATTCAACCTAAGTTTGCTTATCCTTATCATTACTCTCTACCAATTTGGGCTCCAACACAGAAAAGAGGCTCTCCTCTACTTGACAAATATTACTAGAATGCCTAAGATCATGACACTTAGTGCATGCATTGTCTGGTGTCTCGATTGTAATATTTTGGATCCATTTACCATGTTCTGATATTAAATGGATTTGGTCTAGAATATCCTTCATAACATTTAACAAGACACAAACCCTAACTGATTTGGCAAGGTTTTTGAAGAAAGAATTATCATGCCTAAGAAAATCCCTATACGATTAGCCATACTTTCTATCAACCTTAGCTCTCTATATTCCAAAGCAAGACCCTTTAGTTGAATCCAAGATGGGACAAACTTAATCTCCAAATGTTCTAGCTTAAAATTTGGAATCCATGGTTGCAAAAATAACCCAGATCCCTGATAGACCCATGATTTGACTTTATATATAGCATCTCTATGGGATTTTTCATGAAATATTACAATAAAAATTCCCCTTTCTCTATCAAGATGGAAAACTTTACTAATCGCTCCCCATCTTCAAAAATCAAATCTTGTAGTTTGTCTAAATCAAGAGAAAGTTTCCAAAACTTACATATTAAGTCCCTACTACAGAGATCATGGATTTGAGGATCTAACATATCTTCAAAGAAAGTAACCGAGACACTTTTCTACAACGAATTTAGCCTTTGATCAGTTACTTTTTGCACTGATCCATCTTGTCTCTCTTTATGCTTCCATTGTAGCACCAATTTACTCTTTCTCTGAGTCTTTTTTGCTTTTTTCTTAGCTTCTTTTCTTTTCTTTGCTTTGGGCTTTACCTTTTCCCCTTCAAAACTCTGTGGATTATGGATTTCAGTATCCCCCTTTTTGTGTTATGTTTGTCTTTGCAACTCTGTTTTGTTATTAAAAACCCCCTTTTATCCATCCTTTTGCTGAGAATCCCCTACTTGATTTTTTTGCTTTCACTACTCAACTTTATTCTAGATCTCCTCCTTTTGCACACCCTCTTCGTGAGATTTCTGCTTTTGAAGCTCCAAGCTTTTCCCTTCAACCCCCTTCCCCTAGGCACTTTTTTTCTCTAGCACATTATGAACCTGGGATACAAATCTCCCTTTTTGGAGAGGCCATTGGTTATGATTTGGATTGAAGGGACCTCTTTTGTTGAAATCAATGCATGCATTCTTTCTGTTTTGAAGGGTTACTTCATTCTCATAAAACTTCTTGAAATGTTGCTTTGCATGATTAATTGACCTAAAATCAGCCTCAACTTCATTGTAAAACCGATTCAAAAATTTTTATTCTTCTTTATAAAACCTCTGTGGCTCTTCTCTTCAACCACTCCCTTGCTTGTAATGTGACCTGCCATCTTCGCATATGTTGAAAATGGGTTGTTTATCCTAAAGCAAATGTCTTTAAGAGTGAAAAGGTACCCAATTAGGCTTTGTAAATGTATGCCTGACAACATGACTCAGACCTTGTTTTTTTCCAAGTAGGATTGGGAGCAAGTCCATTCAATTGAGAAGACTGTCTACCATAGCGAGAAGGGCCACAATATTGCATGTGTCTGTCAGGAAAATAACCATTAGGTCGCCATTGTTTCTCTCGTTGGGTCGCCATCTTCTTGTAACTAAAATTCAATGTGTGAGTTATTAATCAAGTGATTGATTTACATCCACAGTTAGTATGAATTTTAAAAGGATTGATATTACTTAGTTGATTTTGATAGTTGATAGGAAATTGTCTATTACTTTGACCATGACTTTTAAATCATAGCTCAAAATTGCTTAATCTTGAATTTGTTTGAAGAAGAATGATGGAGTGTGTTTTAGGTCATTGTTGTAATTTGTCTAAGGTTAAATCACATTATGAGTTCAAACCTTTCTCCCACATAAATGAACTTTGACCCTCAAACCTTATGTACTTGCAAACAAAGAATTGCCTTATTATTTTGACCTATGAAAAATGATTAGCAGTATTGATGAGCACCCTTGGGATCTTGCTAGGCAAATATTTTCTACTTTCATAAAAAACTTAGATCCCATTTAATAGTTTTTAAAAGATCAAAGATACACCAAGCAATTACACAATATGTATAAACAAGTGCAATTGTTGATGTCATGTTGATGTTATCATTTGATAATGACGATGCAATGTATAATTGAGCTCCTCAATGATTTTTCTAAATGATCATACAAAATTAAGGTTTGTATTTTTATACAACACCCTATTGTACAATTTGAATATTTTCACATTGAAGTTAGCAAATAATGGCTAGTTGGAAAAGGATTGGCTTGGACCCTATATTAAATTAGAATTTAAAAGTTAGAAGTTCATTCCAACAACAAATTTGAACTAACTTCATCTTTGCATGTATTAATTTGAATTAAGTGAGAATAAATAAACTACGAAATAAAATCATACATTTGAGATATGAAGTTAAAATTAATTAAAGTTTAAATCATTTGTCAATTTTTATACAAAAATAGATTTTTGCAATTTACAATGGCGTTCGTGTGCTCTGCAAGCCGAGCTAGGGCGACCATGCCCTAGCTCATTCTCTGTGTGTTGCTCGCTTTTGCGTTGTGGGGGGGGGTTTTGAAGCTATCGGGGTTGTGGTGGTGGGGTTTTTTCTTTTTTGGAGGCCTTCTTGCTGCCGTTTGGGTGGCTTGTGGGTGGAAGGGTTTTAATCCTTCCCTTGGGGTCTTTTCTTTTTTTTCCATTTCTTGCAAAAGTGTCCTGGGGGTTTGCATGCCTGCTAGGGATCTTGTTTTTTGCTATGTCGGGTGGGGAAACATCTGGGGCTAGCCCCAAATTGGATTTTCGATCAACATTTGGTTCGAAGCCTTCAGCGCATGGAGTGAATGTTTTTGATAATACGTTGTTTTCTTTAGAGATGGAGATGAATGATCTAGGATCAGTTAGTGGTTCCCGAATAACGAAGATTAATGGGTGTTTGGAAAGATGCAAAGAGCGACCGAAGTTGATTATCCCGATGGAAATGCTTGCAGATGATATTGAATACTATTCAAGGCACTCTTTTTATTGCAAGTTCATGGGTTTGAGAGTCTCGCTACAATTTTTTGAATCTTGGGCTCAGCGGACTTGGATGTCGGAGGGGGAGATGGAGATTAGGCTCCTTGCGAACAACTTTTTTATGGTCTCTTTTGACTGCATGGCAGATCGGAATAAGGTCTTCGAGGGTGGCCCCTACTTTTATAACCAGGTGGGTTTGTTTATCAAGCCATGGCATGCTGGCTTCAACCCGACTGAGGCAATACCGAGTCGGATCCCAATTTGGATTCGGTTGTCATGGTTTCTAGTTGAGTGTTGGCAAGATGACGTGTTGCATTTGGTTGCTTCAATGCTCAATAAACCTGTTGGGTCTTCACAACAAACGCAGTATAAAAAGGTAATGACTTTTGCTCGTATATGTGTAGAAATTGATTTAAGCAAGCCACTGCCAGATTCTGTTGAAGTGAGTGTTGGATCATATACTTGGGTGCAACAGCTAGATTACGAAACCCTACCTTTTCGATGTCGTCTTTGTCATGAATATGGTCACTTGCAGCGTAGGTGCCCTAGGGCTAAGCCTGTGGTGCCCCAACCTTCTCAACCTTCTCGTAATCCACCTAGGACTGATAATGGTAAGGAGCCTATTCCAGGTGATGGTAATGGAGATGATGATTATGTCCCTATCAAGGCTCGCAATAGGAATCGGGGCCAGAAGCGGACCTTGAGGGAGAGGCAGGATGATGAAACTTTTAATAGGTTTGAGGTGCTGGATGATCTTAGCCAGGAGGAAGTGAATCTGGGGTTGTTGAACTTGGATCAGGGAACTTTGGGTATAGGACATGATGGGCCACCATTGGAGGCCATGCAGGTTGTGCAGGAGATTGGGGTTGGGCAGATGGATACAGATCAACAATTGATTGTCCAGACTGAACAAGAATCTTCTATTGGAGCTTCAAAGAGTGGTGTAGGTGGTTCCCCATTGCCCCTAAAAGGAGGCAAGGATGTGGGGAAGAGCTCTTGGCCTCCTCTCGTTTGGGTATTCAGCAAAATGAACTGAAGAAAGGGGTTGGTGACAGGACTTCCAAGCTGGGAAGGAAAAAGGATATGGAGAAGATTAAATTAACTAGGGAAACTTTGGTGGAGTCGGGGTCAGTCAAGACTCTGAATTCACATTTTTCATGCCCCCAGAAATGATTGTTCTCTCATGGAATGTAAGGGGCTTGAACAATGGCCCTCGACAAAAAGTTGTTCGTGATTTGGTTAGGAATCATTCTCCGGATGTTCTTTTTCTTCAGGAGACTAAATTATCTGTAGATAATATGTTGGCCATGGCTCCTAAGTTGTGGAAATATGGTGAATGCCAGTGTGTGGGGGCTTTTGGTGCTTCTAGAGGGGTGGCTTGCTTTTAGAACCCTCAGAAGATTTTCTCTCTCTGGTGGATGTCCTCTAGATCCTCTATATCCCTAGTCGCCTCTTGGTATGAGACTGGTGAGTGTATTCTCCTCTCTAATGTGTATGCTCCTGTTGAGTTTTTGGGTAAACAAATTCTATGGTCCCATCTTCATTTTGTTTGTAGCTTAGCTCCTTACCATCCATGGGTTATGGCTGGCGATTTTAATGCTATTGTGGAGTTGTCTGAGAAAAGAGGTGGAATTCCTAGGTTGGAGCCTTCTGCTCTGTTATTTAGAGATAACATTTCTGAATTAAATCATATTGATGTTCTGCCAAGTAATGGTTGCTTCACTTGGAATAATAGGAGAATTTGTGAGAGTTGTGTTGCTGAGAGGCTGGATCGATTCTTGGTTTCCTGTTACTGGGTTGGAGACTTATGGTCCACTCGATCTGAAATTCTTGATTGGAGAGGTTCTGATCATTGGCCTATTAAGCTTAGTATTATCTCTGCTCGGGGGCCTCGTTCTCCCTCATTCAAGTTCCAGCTTATGTGGTTACGGGATCCTACTCTTCATGAACATGTGGCTGAGTGGTGGCGGATTGGTAGACCAACTTTTGGTACGGCAATGTACACATTCTCCAAGCTTCTTCAGTTTGTCAAATATTAGCTTAAAAGGTGGAATCGGCGATGTTTTGGTAATATCTTTCATGCTAAGGTTGCTGCCCAGGAGGAGTTGAATAATATTATGTGGTTGATTCGTGAGAATGGGGCCTCTGAGGATCTTCTAAGGGAGGAGGCTAAGACTTTGAAAGTGGTTGAGGAATTTGAATTGTGGGAAGAAATCTATTGGAAGCAAAAGGCCCGGGTTGAATGGTTACAGGAAGGTGATAAAAACACTGCCTTCTTCTTCAATTCTGTGAAGGACAGGAGGCATGGTAATTCCATTCCTATTCTGGTGAATGATAGGGGTGAACGTCTTGCCTTGTTTTAGGAAATTTCTACTGAGGCATCTCAATATTTTGCTACTTTATGTAGGGAGGATTCACGAGGGGGCTCTGTTGAGGAAGCACAGGTTCTTTCTTGTATTCCTCAGTTGGTCTCTAGGGAGGCGAATGAGTATCTGATGAACGATATCTCTCTTGATGAGCTGGAGGGGATTGTGTTTCAAATGAAGAGGGGTAAAGCTCCTGGTCCCGATGGTTTCCCAATTGAATTTTTTCAGGAATTCTGGGATATCATAAAGTTGGATCTTCTGGCGGTTGTCCTTGAGTCCTAGAGGAATAAACAGATGCTTCGTGCTTTGAATTCCACCTTCCTTGCTCTCATACCCAAGTGTGAAGGGGCTGATAGGTTATCTTAGTTCCGACCTATCTCTCTTTGCAATGTGGCTTATAAAATCATTTCAAAGTTATTGGCAGAGAGATTGAAGAAGTGGCTTAAAGTGCTAATTTCGGAGGAACAGAGTGGATTTGTGGCAGGTCGACAGATTCTTGACGGGGTTGTCATTGCTACTGAGACCATCCACTCCATGGACAACTCCCACAAGAAGGCTATGTTCATTAAGTTGGATATGGTTAAGGCTTATGACAGGGTTAGATGGTCTTTTTTGCAGAAGATCCTTGTTTCTTTTGGTTTTGGTGAGGAGTGGATCCAATGGGTCATGAGTTGTGTCACGTCTGTTTCCTTCTCAGTTTTCATAAATGGAGATCATTCTGAACTTTTTGGTGCCTCAAGGGGTTTGCGCCAAGGGGATCCTCTTTCTCCGTATCTTTTTCTGCTTCTTGTGGAAGGCCTTGGACGTTTGTTGAAAAGAAGGGTGGAGCTTAGCATCATTCAAGGTTGGCGATGGGGTGGAGACTTGCCTCCGCAATCTCATTTGCAGTTTGTTGATGATACTGCCCTAATGGGGATGGCTACTGTTAGGGAAGCTACTAACTTGAGGCAGGTGTTGGACATATATCTTGTTGCTTTAGGACAATTGATTAATGAGGAGAAGTCTTCCATATTCTTCTTCAATACGTCGACCCCCATACAAAGAAGAATTGCTAATATCTTGAGGTTTTAGATAGGGGTTCTCCCTTTGACATATCTGGGTTTCCCAATTTCTGTTCGCCATCTTCCCAAGGGTTCTTGGCAGAATATTATTGATAAGCTTCGTGCAAAAGTTAATCATTGGACCCACAGATGGTTGTCTTTTGTGGGGCGGGTTCAGCTTCTCAAGTCAGTGGTGCAGGCTCTCCCTACCTACAGATGTATGCTTCAGGTGGCTCCGATGGGTTTTCTGAGGGAGTTGGATTCTCTTGAAAGGCAGTTCTTATGGGCGGGAAGTTTGTCATCTTCCAAGTGGAGCTTGGTCAGGTGGGATGTTGTGTGCAGCCCAAAGCAATTTGGTGGTCTTGGTCTTCGACAGTCTGCGATATCCGGAGTGGCTGTGGCTGCTAAGCTATTTTGGAGATGGTGTGTGGAACAGGATCAGCCGTGGGCCAGGATATTATCTCATAAGTATTTCCCGGGGATTCCACGGCAGGATCTCCCTCGTTACCCTCTTGAGGGGAAAGGTTCAGTGATTTGGAATACTCTTCAGAAGGGTGCAAAGCTTATCAAGGAAGGTTTATTTTGGATTTGTAGATGGGGAACTGAAGCTCTCTTCTGGTCGGATTCTTGGGATGGATTCCCTCCACTTACTTCTCAGTTCCCCAACCTACTTCCTTTGTGCCAAAGATTTCTTGAGGCTGGCTGGGCTAGGGTGAGTGACTTCAAGTCTGTTGCTTCTTTTGGTCAGTTGGAGGTAGCTCATTGGAAGGATCCCGCAGAGTGGCCAGATTTGGGACTTGCGGAAGAAAGTGCTGAGCTTCACAAGATTCTTCATAGTAGGAGTTGTAGTTCTCTTCTGGAAGAGGATATTCTTGCTTGGACCCATAATCCTAAGGGGGTTTACTCTGTTGCTTCTGGTTATCAGGTGTTATTGGCTCAGAAGCTAACTGGGGCAGAGGTTCATTGGTGGAAAAGGGTGTGGAATAAACTCTCGTGGCCTAAATGCAACTGCTTTGTTTGGACTTTGGCTTGGAATAGGTGCTTGACCTGGGATAACATTCGTAAACGGGGATTTCAAGGACCTTCAATTTGTGTTTTGTGTGGGGGAGCGGAAGAGGATTCTTCGCATTTGTTCTTCCGGTGTCCCTTTGTTGTGCAGCTTTGGCATTGGTGGTGGGAGGTGTGGAAGCTTCCTTGTATTCATGCATGCTCTTTGGTTGAATTCTGGGATAGTATGGGAAGACCTCCTTCTATGGCTTCCTTTTTACAGGAAGTTTGGTTCGTGGGCCCTACCTTTCTGCTTTGGCAGATTTGGCTGGAGCGGAACCGCCGAATTTTTCATGATCAGAAGTTGGTGGGTCGGCAAGTTTGGATGCGTATGCTAGGAATGGTGCAGGAGTCAGTTTTAGCTAAATGTGATGTGGTTTTCCCCTTGGAGAGAGGTGATGCTGAGTTGGTGGCCAGACTAGGTCTTCAAGAAATTCATTCATCTTTTGTTAGTTCTAGGAACTGTAGGCATGGGAAAAAGAGGGTTCAACGGGTTGGAAGGTGGTTACCTCCTCCCAATGGATTTTTAAAGATCAATACTATGGTTCTTCTAGGGGAAATCCTGGGCCTGCTGGAATTGGTGGGGTTGGCAGGGACTCAGCTGGGTCGGTGATTTTTCTGTTCTCTATACATGAGGGGGTGAAGACTGTTAACTTCATGGAGGGTCTGGCAATTCTTCATGCTATTGAGAGGGCCCTTGCTTTGGGATGGAGAAAGGTTATATGTGAAGCTGATTCACATATTTTGATTAATCTCTTGAATGAGCGAAAGATATCTGATATAAATTGGCAGTTGGCTTCGGTGGTTCAGCGGATTCTTCAAGGTTAGTTCTCGGATGGAGGTGGCATCCTTTGTTCACATCCCGAGGGAGTGGAATCGTGCTGCCGACTGCTTGGCTAAATGAGCCTCTGAGTATGATAGTGGTTGGAAGGTTGAGGATTGGGATCAGGTTAACCCTGAGCTGCATCTAGAGTTGGACCGGTTCTTGGAGGAGGATAGGAGGATACATGGGGATAATTGATGTGGTTTTATGCTGTGGGGTTTTCGCCTTGTTTTTTAGGGCTGGGTCCCTTGATTATTATTGTAATGCTCTTTTCTGATTTCTAATAAAGTTTTTACCCCTTTGTTTTTAAAAAAAAAAAAAAAATTATTAAAAAATACACCTCTTATACACTATTATAATATTAATATTAAAGACAACCTAATTAAAATAAATCCAAATCCAAAATAGAAATATAAGATATATAATCTTTATCATTACTCTATATTTCCTAACTTAAATATTAAAAATCTTTAAGAAAATATAATCCTTTCAATTTCATATCATCAAAAAAATAAAAATATTTAAATGAAAATGAGAAATGAAGTTCTATTTTATATTAATCAAAAGTATAAGTGACCTACGCAACTTATCTTTAAAAACAAAATTCTTGTGAATATAATGTTAAAATCTTCTCTTATCGTACAATAATGATCAAAAAATTGAAAAAGCACACACACTCAATTCTTTTCCTTTTTAAAATAATCTGTAATAAAGAATATGGAAATTCCTTTTATAAATACATCTAAAATAAATAATTATAATATTATAATAAAACAACTCCAATCAGAGAAATGACACTTTATTCCAAACCCCTGACCAAATAAGATGTCCATCAGTGTGACATATCCACGTGGAGGATTTCCGTCCGGTATCATCCCTGCACGTCTTTTAAGCGACTGCTACTGATTGTGCACGGAGATTTTTTCCTAAAAAAAAAATGGCAGTTTCCACAGATAATTTTAAAAATAAAAGTAAAATAAATTTTGTTAGAATGATTAATAAAAAATATATTTTATTTATTTATATTATTTATTAAGATTCAAAATTTCTGAGAGTAAAACTAGGCGTGTTTCAATTCTTAAGTTGATGTGTTCATTAATGGGTCTTTGTTTGTTGGTGAAGTTGAATGCTAGTGCTGAAATTTGTGGATTGAAACTGTATGCATTTTTTACATCAACGATTTGGACCATACTCTATGATCCACCATCAATGCTCAGAGAGAAGAAATGTAAATGAGCCTACCAAGGAACAAATCTCCCCAACACCATAGTCGGGATTGTGTCTTGAATGACTTTGATGAAATGGATGTTGATAAGTAGGAGATATTTTCCACAACATTATCACGGATCGATGAATTTATTTCGTAAAACTACATGATTGAATCTTAATAGCAATATCATGAAATGAATATTCTTAATCTTTAACTTTCAGCCGAAGAAATTTCAACCTAAAACTCGTACTAATATCATAACAATGATTTTGTGAGTATAAAAATAATAATGACTGTGACCAATTAACTTTCAGCAGTTGTCTTTGGAAAAGAACACTCTTTCCCACAAATTCGATAGCCACCATTTACTAAGACTTGAACTGCCCCCCAATTAGATTGGGTCCCAGAGCAATTTTTCTTAATTACATTCTGTTCAGCAGGACCCATTTTATGGTGTGTTAGATGGACAGATTCCACATGCAGAATAGTCTAATAATTATTTGTGACTTTGTCGGAGGAGCAAGTAAATTCTGGGTATGATATTGATGCCGGCCTGACAAATTTTGTTTTTTAATTTGGGAGTGCTAATACCACCTAATTTTATCCTCCCAAAGTCCAAGCACTGAGCGCTCTAGTAAAGGCCGTATATGATAAAGAGTAGTAGTGAACGCTACCTACCTAGGTGCAAAGCACAACGACCCATCTGGATCCAACGTGCAAATACACACAGAGTACAGTGCATCTCGATCAGAACGTACTGAAACCATTAAATCGGGAGGCATTAAACATTTCCTGAGACACCATACCAGTGAAGAGCTTACTTGTCACAGTGAATGTCATATTTTTTCCGTTGACCCACTTACTATAGTTCTGTTGCTGGCTCAGTAATTACGACAACTGTCTATTGAGACAATTCAAGCGCTGCTCAATAAGTTTAGCAGGTTTATATCAAATACCCAGATCTAAAATGTATTTTAATCAAAGTTGGTGAAGCTAGTTTGGGTTTACACAGAGCCATGGCACCTGCAGTTTATGTTAACGCATCAGATCCTGCCTCCAGCAACATAAGGGCACTGCTTCAAGCAGCTGTTCAAAGCATACAATGGACTTACTCAATTTTTTGGCGTGTTTCTCATCAGAGGGGGTTTGTTGCTTCACAAAATTTCAGCTGTTTAGCGCTTCAGGGTTGTGAAAATGTGTGAATTTCTGGTTATGAATGAATTGTTTGTTGTTGCTGTGCAGATTGCTGGTTTGGGGCGATGGGTTCTACAATGGGGATATAAAAACAAGGAAAACTGTTCAGGCAAAGGAGAACCTGGGCCAGGATGAGCTTTGTGTGGACAGAAGCCTGCAACTGAGAGACCTTTTTGAGTCTCTGTCCTGTGAAGGTGGCAATGATGTTCAACCTGTTAGGAGGCCCTCTGCCGTTGCTTTGTCCCCTGAAGATCTTACAGACACAGAGTGGTTCTATCTGGTCTCTATGTCCTTCGAGTTTGCAACTGGAAATGGGTATGAATTTTTAAGACTGTCAAATATCCTTTGGGAGTCAACTGGATACCTAAAATCTAGTCATTCAAGATAACCCATTCCTCGTGAGTACTGTTTCGATCCATTCAAGCAGTGCTTGTTGACCTTGAATGGTGTTTACTTGGCATTCATTCTATTAGGTAATACACTAAGGTGAATCAATGAAATTGAAACTAGTAATATGGACCGGGAGAGGATGACACTAGGTGGTTTATTTCACTAGTTTCAATCGCATTTTTACCTCATCTTAATCTTATAATGAACGTCAAGTAGACCCTTCAAACTTGTTAGAGATATGGGTGAATCCAGCGAACAGTTAGTCAGAAGACTTGGTTCATTGGGAATACTGTGTATTGATACTGGAACCCAAATTTTTACTTTTATTGACGGTTTAAAGAAAGTCTGATATGGTCATTGCCTCTAAAATTCAAATCTAAATCTAGCAAATCCACACACTGCAGTTATGTGATAGATCATAAGTATTTTCTGTCCCATGTTACGGAGGTGATGTATATTTGGGCATTGGGTTTTCGCAGATTACCAGGCAGGGCTATGGCCAACGGACATCCTCTGTGGCTGTGTAGAGCGAATGAAGTGGAAAGCAAGGTTTTCTCCCGTGTTCTTCTTGCTAAGGTGCCTTTCACATTATGCAAAGCTTTTACCATTTCTTTCATTCTGGTTATAGCAGATAAATCTATACTAACATATACTACATTGACTCCTTGGCCTGATCCGGAATTTCCATTTTTAACAGACTTCAGGCATACAGGTAATCACTAAGCTCTATATACAAGTGAAGATTTAGCACATTAACAGAAGCTACAAGAAGATTTCATTTTCTAATATGCATTACTTATTGCAGACTGTACTATGTATTCCGGTCACACGTGGTGTGATTGAAGTAGGTGTAACAAAGCTGGTAAGTTGTTAGTACCCGGGAGATTTTAGTATTAAGAGGTTTTTATCCTAGAGTTGGTATGTTATAGTATGATGTATTTGATCATTTTTTTTTTTTGACAGATAGCAGAGGATCCGAGTATTGTAGAGCAACTTAAGAACATTTGGGTGGATGATGAGGATCCAGATCCAGAACCAGAGATATCATCTCAGCACTCAACTTCAAGTCTGCAGAGTTCAGATGGCAGCGTGCAGTCTCAGGAAGAATGCACACAGTACCCACACATTTCTGGCTTACAGAATGAGAATGAATCAATGCAAGCGATCAACTCCCCGAGTTGTTCAAATTATATTGCTTGGCCTTACTATAATCAAGAGGACATGGTCTACAATGGAGGAGGATATGTATCCAATTCTTATAATAATTCTCAGTTTCAGGCTAATGATCCGATGCTTGTTGGAATTGATGAGAAGACCAAGACCCACTCTGTGTCTCAACTCAAGAACGAGACTGCTGATGAAAACAGTCCATTTTTAAAAACAGTTTCTTTTATACTGCAACAACAGCCGTTGCTCTTGAACTGCTGGCAGTTTAAGAATTCCTATGGTAGTGCTTTCTCAAAGTGGGTCAATAGAGGGGTTGTCGGAGCCTCAACTAGATCACAGTCAATGTTAAAAAGCATACTGTTTAAGATCACCAGGCTGCAATGCAAGGACGGGGACGAAACCTGGCCTAAAACTAGCGAAGAAGCCCAAAATGGTTCTAAGCTAGAAGAGCTCAATACAGGTCATGTTCTTGCTGAGCGCAAGAGGAGGGAGAAACTGAATGAGAAGTTCAAGATTCTTAGATCTATAGTTCCATTTGTCACCAAGGTAATCTAATTAAATTCATTCCTAGAATTTACAATTTTTACTAAGATGCATAGGGACCTTCAATTAAAAATTGAGCTACCGAGCCCTTTGCAATTGGGATTGTGAGCTTTTCTGATTCCAAAGGGATGCGGGATTGTTCTTCCAATATCCCTTCTCAAGCCGCATTCTTTTGCTTCATTAGTCTTAGCAGGGATACATGAAGAAGCACACAAAGTAGCACTCTAAATACAAGGTCTTTAATTCAATGGCATTAACAAACACTGCCAAATTATGAAAAAACACCCTTTAAAAGAAAGCCTCACAGTGTAAGCGACAGGAATACTAATAATATCATTTCAGGTTTTTTTAGTTGTTTTAAATGTACTTATATTCTTCAAAAGTTCAGAGTAATCCTGAAACACTCAATATAGTGAGGATGAAGATTGTAGTTTAAATACTGTCCCAGGTTTAAGTATAGAAAAAAGATTCGAGTAGATAGCTTGGATATGATGTAGTAACTATAGAAAAGTCTATAATTGTAATGTATTCTTTGTAATTCTGCATGTCATTAAGCCACTTAGATCTCCATGAGGTTCTCATGAGTACTGTGTTTTCATTGAATTTTTTGAAAGCTTCTGGATTTGACTGTATAAGCGTTTTTTGATTATCGTTGAATATTGTGTTTCATGTTTTCGGATCTCTTTTCTAAACCCTTCTTGAAGGTTAGATAATATTGTATATCTTCTGGCTTCAAACTTGTTTTAATTGAAACCCTTTCTTGTATGTTTTGTTACCATGTGTCTCCATATCAAAGTATAAATACATTTCTAAATAAACAGCTTGAATGATAATTTCTATCTTTGTCCTGTAACAGACAGACAAGACATCGATCTTAGGAGATGCCATAGATTATATGAGACATCTTCAACGAAGAGTGGTTGAGTTAGAATCTTCCAAGAAATGTCAGACAGAAAGTGAATGTACTGGGCCTTCAAACAGAGTTGAGAAATGCAAGGATAAAGGTCATGGAAGACTGGATAAGAGGAAGTTCCGCATTGTAGAAGAACCTACTTCTTCAACAATTATTAGAGCAGTTGATGCATTTCGAGAAGATATTGAAGTATCCATCATTGATGAGGAGGGCCTAATAGAGCTGAAATGTGCTTGGAAGGAGGGGAAATTGCTTCAAATAATGCAGACTCTCACTCATTTCTGTGTAGAAACTTATGAGCTTCAGTCTTCAAGGGTGGAGACCGACTTCCTTGTGGCAACCATAAAAGCAAAGGTAGTCTCAAAACCCTAAAACTAAACCGCAGGCACTTTAACCCCAAATAGCTGTTTAAGGTTTACTCTGTTAAAACAGAGGCCATATGATTTTTTTGAACTGAAATTTCTCTAAAGAGACCCAAATAACTGCTGTGTATGTGTATATGCACTTTATGCTCTCTGGAATGAATCTATAAACCTTACATTGTCTGGTTCTTTGAGCCCCTTTAGTGAACGCCGAATTAAATTACTTTTGCAGAGAACTCATGGCCTAATTCACCAT
The DNA here is from genome assembly GCA_007258455.2 of Sequoia sempervirens. NCBI lineage: Eukaryota > Viridiplantae > Streptophyta > Pinopsida > Cupressales > Cupressaceae > Sequoia > Sequoia sempervirens. The sequence continues at coordinate 274,232,304 of VDFB02000003.1, read as the reverse complement.
TCAATTCAAGCCCTGAAGTTACATTCTATAATTAAAAGCTGACAGTGGATTTACAATTGTGCAGGTGAGGAGAGCGCCAAGTGGGGAGAAAGTAACAATTGTCGAACTTAAAAAGGCCCTTCAGCTAGTTGTTCAATGATATGGGTCGGCCAATTCTGTCATTTGACAAAGTGCAGGTTCTTCTTTATGGTCTTTGACGACCATAAACAGGAATCGCCATGACAGAAAATACTTTAAATGTGACTCTTCTTTTATTAACTACTAGTCATCTGAAGAAAGTTTTAACAGTCGGCAAAATCCTTTAATGTTGCAGAGCTTTCAGTGTGTAATGTCTTGCCCGCCATTGTCGAGGAAAACTCACTCAGGAGAAATTGAATGAAGAATATACCTATATGCCAACCTAAAAAGTTCTTACAGAGTTTTCTCCAAAAGATTATATGCCATTACTGATCTGGACTGTGAAAATTGAATCCTACCAATCTACAGGTTGTCCATTGCCATTTCTGCCCAAGTGGGGAAGGCCAACTTTTTACCTTTCTCTAAATACTTTACAGAAGGTAGAGAGCGGGCATTTTTCACCTTCAAGCAAAGATTTTACACACTGGAAATTAAGAAAAAACAGACGAAATGTAATGGTAGAAAGCTGTACTCCATTGGGTTTCTTTACATTTTCTGAAAGGACAATTGAATATGTTTATTGCTCCAAGATCAAATGTTTTCATATACATCATGTTACTCCTTACAGAAGTACTATGCAGCAGAACTCTAATACATTTTGTCATTGAAATCCCTAAAAGTCACAAATAAGCGCCAACACCCATAAAGCTTAAAGCTTATGATATGCATACCAGGACAATATTCCTTCCCTGTCCTTTCTCCACCAAGTCTCTTCAGAGAACGAAAATTTGGAGGCCCACTTGAGAAAATTCACCATTCCATTGAGTACCCTATTATTTCTGCAGCCTAGTGTTCCATGGGGATGTGTCCCCCCTAAAAAAGCCCCACGTTCCCTAGACGGGGAGTCTCGGAGACTTGGGGGATGCCCCCCACCATCCCACCACCAGTGCTGCTGTCTTCAAGACACCATTAGGACTTCGAGGAACGTTGAGGTGTCCTCAAGACATATAGGGGACTCCTAGTTGTCTCCAAAATTATAATTCTTATACTTGCACGTCTTTTTATAACTATTTTTTCAAATACTATATATATTTCAACACCTACTGCCCCGCCCCCTTCCTTTGCCGTCCCTCTGCCGCCCCCAAACTTAAACCCCCTGTACTCACGCGTCCCGTGCCCACGTCCCATGCCCGCCTCCCAATCCCCAGTCTTTACATTCATGCCAATTTTGAAACAGTGGTCTGAAACTTCTTTCGATTTTCGCAACCAAAAAAGGGTAAATTTCTCTCTTTATTCTCGCAGCCCTCTTGATCTGATAGGCTTTTCACGTGGACACACCCAGAATTTAGCCCCGGAAATAATATTCCGGGGCGGAAAATGTCTCCTGATCTACAAAGATACGTTAGAGGCCATCCTACCTTAAGATGCGGGTCACCGTCAAAAGATTTAGTTGGCGGCGCAAAACTTTCCTTACTTCCCGTCTCTTTCAAGTTTGAACGTGTGATTGCTTCAATTATTAAGTTCCATACAAGATTTTACATGTTTTCCCTAAGCTAGATCAATGTATTTAATATATATTTTTATATAAATTATTTTAATAGTTTTATATATTATTTTTATTTTTAGTTGAAGAGTTATTTTCAAAATAAGAGATTAATTAATTTACAGTATATAATAAATAATTAGATAGATGAAAATATATATTTTAAATTAATTTATTATAAATAGACCATCAAGATGAAAAATATATATATTTAATTTTACTTTAAAACTAATTTATCTATAAAGATTTTTTTAATATGCATTATAAAAACATAAAACTTCAGTTTAACAACATATAATTATAATAAAATTTTAAAAAAAACATTGTTTTAATCATACTATTGCTTTATTAATGAAATCTCTTTTTTCTATTTTTTTCCCACCTCACTTTATTATTTTCATTATAATTTTTCCCTTTTCTAAATAGGTTGTAGCCATGCTAAACCAAGGTAAATTTCAACAATATTATATTTATATTTATATTTATTATTAAATATTATTGTTATGAAATATTAATATTTAATGTGTAAATAGTTGTTAAATTGAGGGAAAAAGACAAGAGTTTATTTAGTGTTGTAATATTATTGTTTTTTTTCCAATTAAAAAAAAGGATAATTTTTTTTGTTAATACACTCGTATCATTACATTCCACCTTTGATTGTCATTATAGAATGCTTCTCAATGTAATAAGTGTTTTCTAAATTAAAAAATTACAATATGAATGGATGTGATAGTGAGTTTTGGATGTTTTAATAAAGGTTTAATTTAAATTTGATTTTATGTGAAAAAAATTGTGTAATTGTATTCTTGTAATTTTTGTTTATGATTTATTTTGTTTTGTTTGTTTTAAATTTAATAATTAATGTGTAAAATAATGTATTTCATTTAGAAGAGAAATAATTTGATCCAATTTACTTTCATTTTAAAGTTTGTTTTCTTTTTTTCATTGCTCTAGTTTTAATTTGTAGAATAGGATTGTGATTTAGATTAGCTTCTAATTTACAAAAAAAACGTAGTTTTTAAAAAAATTAAATTTTAAATTTGGGTTTAGAGGTTTCCCTCTATTGAGTCATTATGAACCAACTTAAATATTAAAATTTTGGAGCAAGCTTTTGTTACCACATGAGATTCGCATTTAATGATATCAAATTGCCTAGATATATAAATAGTTTCCAAGGGCTTTAAGACTTGCTTGATAATTCTAATTGGAAACTAATTTATGTAATTCCATAATCTTTGTATATGGAGTTTTTCTACAAAATTTCTAGAAATTATATTTTTTTTAACTCTACATGATGGTGTAGTTTAAAATATGTTTTGGTGTCTTATGATTTGGTATCAAGAATGTTTTTGGAAAGTTGTGCATCTGGTGCAAATATGTGTTCTGATGTGATATTACTTAACTAAACACAAGACATCCTTAAGGTGCAAGTGATAGCAACTACAATTGTCAAATGGAAATAATAATATGTAGAAATAGATCACACACCATAGGGTGGTCCCACAATAATGTGTCCCATTTTTTGGCCAAAGGAAGACATTGAAATAAAAAAAAATTCACCAAATTTTCACTTTCTAACATCTATAGCAACCAAATTGTTAAGTATTCAACAACGACTAAACTAGTGATTTTTGATATTTTGTTTGTAAATTATAATATATATTCTTAAAATTTTAAGAAATAATTTGTGAGTTTTTTTACTACTTTGCTAAACATAAATTTATTTGTAGAAAGGATAAAGTTATAATTTTTTAAATATAGATTCCTAACATTTTTCATAATTTTATGTTGCATAATTATTTTTTTTAAGTTTTTAAAGTGAGATTAATTATAGGTTATTTTGATAACACAATTTTTTTTGTATTTATCGTTTTTTTTTTAAAATAAGATCAATACCTAGTACATAGCTATTTTTCAAAAAAAATAATCTTTGAGATTTTTTTTTTTAAATAAGAACATCAATACCTAGTGCATAGCTATTTTTCAAAAAAAAAAATCTATTTTCCTATTTTTCTATGTGTGGAGAACAAAGACCTTCACACTTGTTGAAAAACCTATCATCACTAGAAAATAGAAAATAAATATAATAATCAAACTAAATATATTCAATATTATACTCATTGGAAAGTTTACTTCGAGGGCAAACTTGCAAATTATCTTGCCACTTTCATTTCATTTGCAAGTCCAACCCAAGGTTGGAAACAATTTTTTTTTAGTAAAATTTGAGGGTTGAGGTGGAAATGTCACTTTTAAGGCCTTCGTTCAAAAGTATTCAAAGACCTTCATTCGAAGGTATGAAATTTTTGCCACATGAAATATATTAATAATAATGTAATAAATCTAACTTGTATATTTATCTCTACGGTAGTGTGGAAAAGAAAACAAGAACACAAAATAACGAGTTATCTCTAATGAGAAGAAATATCAATATGTATGAGCTAAAATAATAAATTGAAAAGATCTATTAGCTAATGTAAGATATAAAAGAAAATGATGATCCACTCTTAATGTCAATATGTGAATATGATAATAGTAATAATAATATTTTAAAAATAGATTAGAGAGAATAATAAAAATATTTTGGAAACTAAGCTTATGAAAATAATAGAGAAAATCCTTGGGTCAAGAAGGGCTCAAAGGGAATATATATATTTTTATTTTTTAATAATAATGTGAATATTTTAAAGAAATTAAATGGAGGAATATGAGAATATAAAATAATTATAAATAAACTAACATTATTTTCAAATAATTTTTTTCCAACATGTGAAGAAAAAATTATAAATTAGAATGAAAATATCTTATAAATTGAAGGACTCAAGAGATCTTCTTATGTTATTTGTTGATTTTAGGAAGAAGAATCAAACACCCACTTAAGAGAATTTCCCTAATCAATATTTTGATTCAAGGGGAGAAAGCCCCTTGGGAAGGATAGGATAAAAATTAAACTGATGGAACTTAAGAAGATGAGCTATCAAAGAAGAAATCTCCTAAAAAGAGAGGGAGGAGATAATATTTTTAAAAATTAAAATGTAGTAGTGAGATGTGTGTAAAATACTCTTGTGATGGCTATTAAAAGTCCAAAATAAATAAAAGTATTATAAAAGTAAGCTGTTGGAGATTTCATTAAATGATTCATGAAAAGTTGTACATAATTAGACTTCAATGATAGTGATGTGGGAGCATCCGAGCTCACAAGCAATTCTGCATCACCAAAAATATATTTTCTTTTCATTTTTAGTATTTTGCATTTTTGGTGTAGGTTTGAGCTTCAAGAGCATATTGTGAAATGTTTTAAGGATATAATTATTTATTTGTGAGGATTTTGTTTCTATTTCATACATCAAGGTCAAGCAGGGCTTTTAATGTGATTTGCAAAATTGCATAATTTCAAGGTTCGAGGGGTTGAAATGGTCTATTTACCATGGTGGAAGGGGATTTTGAAGGAAAATTAATTATTTTTCTCAATTTGGACACCTAGGGAAGTGTGCATAAGACAAGTGATTCTTGGCATTCCATTTTGGTCTTATTCTTTCAATTTTGGTTCCTAAAATGGAGAAAAAAACTAGTAATTTTTAGAAAATAAATTAATAACTTCAATTTCTAATTTGGGGTGAATGAGCACAACTTGGTTATTGATTTTATCCCATTTTCAAATGAATATACAACAACAAGATGTTTTATTTGGTACAACAACTTTGGATGACATTTTTGGAAGCAATAAACTATGTTTTATTTCATTTTTTGTAGGAATTTTAAGGGTCAACAAAAGAGTAGATTTAGAAACCTCTTTTTGGTGTTTCACATAGTTTAAAATCTCTATAAATACAACCTTTAATAGTGTCAAGAGGAAACAATCAAAAGCAACAAGTTTGAGAAAAGAATTTACAGGTTGCTCTAGATGATTGCATCAAGGAAAGTGTAGAAAATTAACTTTCCAAGAGGAGAGGAATAGAAAAATGAGAAGAAGAAAGTTTAGGTGTGTTTTGTTCAAGGAATCCATGAGAGTTGTAGATGAAGGGAAAAATAGATTTATAAAGAGGAGTGAATCCAAGAAAGTTGAAGGCAAAGGACTTTGAAGATTTGAAGGCATGAAATTCCTAGAAACCCTTATAAAATTTCTGAATTTTATTTCTTGTTGAAATCCTCACTATATGTAATTGTTCTTGAGAAATTATGTTGTTTGGATATACATATGAAAGTGATAATAAAGACATGTTTCAAATTTTGTTACAAAATATATGTTGTCCTTGATATATGTGCAAGAATGTGGGTTGGATGAGATGTTAAGGCTGCAAGATTGGGTAGTTTTATAAGACCCCATGATCTTGTCTCCATCAAATAGTATCAGAGCAGGTATGATGCTAGAATGTGTGTGAGGAGAATGATTTCAGATTTGAGAGAGCTAGGGTTTGATGAGTTATGAAGATTTGTTTTGTGTAAATATTTTGGGTTGTCTTCTAATAGAGATAAGGTTGGGTAGGTGTACAGACGTTCTCCACTATGTGAAAGTGGGTAGAAGGGGTTTTGAGAGGTACATTGCTATGCCCTTAATATTAGAGTACATCGGGTTATGAATAGTCGGCTTGTGGCTATCTTAACTCCTAATTAACTCATATTATCATTATTGTATTGTTATTTAGTTGATTAGGTCAGCTTAGGGCTTATATAGGGTTATCTAAGTCAACCTGGGTGGTGTCCTAGGCATAAATAGGTATATATAGGAGGTTGTGAGTCTTATTTCATCATCATATTGTGAATTGTGTTCTCATTGGAGATATTTGGATGTTTTCCCCCTCGAAGTGGCTTGTTATTCTTAGTTATTATTTAATATTTACAACATATTTTTTATCATATTTTTCTATTGTGCACGTTATTTAATTACAAGTGGTATCAAAGCATGACCTTGGCATCGTAGAGGCAAGGAATCTCATTCAATATCTCATGCAATGGAAGAATTTACCAATTGAAGATGCCACATGGGAGGATGAGGAGTTCATTCAAAAGCATCCAAAATTGCCTAGCATTGAGGACAATGCTTATATGAAGAGGGGGGAATGCTACGCCCTTAATATTAGAGTACATCGGGTTATGAATAGTTGGCTTGTGGTTATCTTAACTCCTAATCAACTCAAATTATCATTATTGTATTGTTGTTTAGTTGATTAGGTCGGCCTAGGGCTTATATAAGGTTATCTAAGTTGGCTTGGGTGGTATCCTAGGCATAAATAGGTATATATAGGAGGTTGTGAGTCTTATTTCATCATCATGTTGTGAATTGTGTTCTCATTGGAGATATTTGGAGGTTTTCCCCCTTGAAGTGGCTTGTTATTTTCAGGTATTATTCAGTATTTGCAGCATATTTTCTATCATATTCTTCTATTGTGCAAGTTATTTCATTGCATACACCTTCCAAAATATTTGTTGGGTAGAGGATAGTTGGGGCTTTGTGTAAGTTTTATTGCAAATTGTGAATGGGTTGCAAGTGTTTGTAGAAATGTCATGGAAGAAGAGTATGAGGTTGGATTTCGGTAGGGCTATAAAAGATTATTTTATTGAGAGGAGAGAAAGAATTTTAGAGGAAGAGAACTGAGCTTATTCAAAATAAGTGTGCATAAATATCAAGGAGGTTATATGTCTTGAGGAAAGTATTATGAAAGGGAAATGAAAGAAAAAGAAAAGAAGATGGGATAAGTTGACTCGTGCAATTTTTCTAATGCTATTTCATTTGTAGGTAGAAGAGAAGATGAAGCAAAGAGTCCAATAGATATCATTGAAAAATAAAACATTATGAAAGAGGACGAAAAAGAAAAGAATAATATTACAATTGAAGCATGCCTTTTGGAAGACATGGAAGTGGATAGTATTGCAGCAACATGTCTTAGTGAAGGTATTGTGGTTTTGATGAATGAGGATGTGAATGGAGAAGATGTTGCAGCAGTAAAAGAAAATGTGAAAACAAAAGTAATGGTTAATATTTTTCATTTTTATCATGATGAGAATGATGTTGAGTTGTGTGCAGAAGAGATGATGAAAGTGGAAGAAGAAATTGATGAAAGGGTGGAAATTTAATGTAAAGGAGAGTGAAGAGGAAGTGAAAATGGAAATATTTAATTTCTATGATATTGCTAATTTGTATGTAGGTGTTGAAGGGGATGGTGTAGATGAACATTGGTGGAGGATGGATTGTAGTGGGTTGAATCCCACAAGGAAAGAAAATATAGAAAAATTTATTTGGTGGAGGAGCTTCATATATGGTGGAAAAAATTCCACAAGTGAAAGAGGAATTGGTAAACACATTTTGCAAAGGAAGATAGGAAGAGTTCCAAGGATGTGTTGGAAAAGGAGAAGAAACAATTTTTTTATGGTACCTATGAAAGCATTGGAGTATGTTGCAAATAGTTTACTATTTGAAAGTGTGGTTCAACCACTCAAATCCATTTTTTGATACATGCTCACAAAATTATTACCTGGTGTGTCTGATGTAGGAACATCTTGGCTCACAAGCAATCCTGCATCACAAAAAATATGTTTTCTTTTCATATTTAGTATTTTCAATTTTTGGTGTAGGTTTGAGATTCAAGAGAATATTTTGAATTGTTTTAAAGATATTATTATTTATTTTTGAGGACTTTATTTCCATTTCATACATCAAGTTCAAGCAAGGTGTTTAATGTGATTTACAAAATTGCACAATTTCAAGGTTCTAGGGGTTGAAATGGTCTATTTACCATGGTGGAAGGGGATTTTGAAGAAAAATTAATTAAAACTAATTAATTTTATCAATTTGGATGCCTAGTGAATTGTGCATAAGAAAAGTGACTCTTGGCATTCCCTTTTGGTCTTATTCTTTCAATTTTGGTTCTTAAAATGGAGGAAAAAACTAGTAATTTTTGGAAAACAAATTAATGATTTGTCAATTTCCAATTTGGGGTGAATGAGAACAACTTGGTTATTGATTTTATCCATTTTTCAAATGAATATACAATAGCAAGATGTTTGATATGGTACAACAACTTTGGATGACACTTTTGGAAGCAACAAACTATGTTTTATTTCACTTTCTGCAAAAATTTTAAGGGTCAACAAAAGAGAATATTTGGAAACCAATTTTTGGTGTTTCACATAGTTGAAACTCTATGTAAATACAACCTTTAATGGTTTCAAGAGGAAAAAATTATAAGCAACAAGTTTGAGGAAATAATTTGTAGGTTCCTCTAGAGGACTGCATGAAGGAAAGTGTAGAAAATTAGCTTTCCAAGAAGAGAGGAATAGAAGAAGAGAAGAAGAAAGTTTTAGGTGTGTTTTATGTGTTCAAGGAAGCCATGAGAGTTGTAGGATAAGGGGAAAATTTAGATTTGCAAAGAGGAGTGACGTCAAGAAATTTGAAGGAAAAAGACTTTGAAGATTTGAAGGCATGAAGTGCCTAGAAACCCTTGTAAAATTTTTGAATTTTATTTCTTGTTGAAATTCTCACTAAATGTAATTGTTTTTGAGGAATTTTGATGTATGTCCATGTACATATGAAAGTGATAATAAATAAATGTTTTAGATTTTTTTACAAAATATATGTTGTCCTTGATATACGTGCAAGAATGTGGGTTGGATGAGATGTTAAGGCTTCAAGATTGGGTAGTTTGATAAGACCCCCTAATCTTGACTGTATCAGATAGAAATAAATAATAATAATGAGATATTTTTCATCAAAGAAAAACCTCAAATAGTTATTTCACAATATTGTAATCTTCTTTCCAAAATTATGAAAACCTTCAATATCTCTCCAACAAAAATGTCATTAAATACTTGAAACAACCATAAACCCCTAAATCTATATAAAAGTGGGCTACTGATGATATAAAAATATTAGTTGGAAACCTTGACAAAAAGCACTTATTTCCTTATATTTTTTTATTTATATTGTCTATAATAGAAGGTGGGATAATCTATTAGGGAAATATCATCAAAGAGCACCCACACACCCAATTAACTTATGTACAGGAAATCAACAAGTTTTACATGACATCATACATAATATATATATACTAGCCATAATAGAAAAAATTATTGGTTTGACTAAGGTAAGAATGATGGAATTAGGTGAGACCTAGCTTTATAATCATTACCTTTAGTTAGAATTGAAGAAAATATAGAGACACTACAATAGGGTTAATGATGCATTTTTATTGTCTATAGTTAGGTGTTTGGAGAATGACTATACTAAAAGGTTATCTTTGGAGACAACAAACACTTTAAAAAATTGGGGGAGTTGGTTTTTCCAATTCAAAAATTTCACACATATTAGACTTGGGGATTCTATAAGTCCCCATACAATCTTTTCAAGTACCCCTATGAAAAATTGGTAATGTTGGAAATCTATAGACAATTTTTTTAGGTGAAAAAAATGATAGCTAGGAAATACAAGATAGGTTTCCAATTCCCCATATCCATGAGACCTTATGATCAAATTTTAATCTAAGGTAGAAAAATAAGAAATAAAAATTTTCTATAGACTTGTATGTGGTTAGAAGCATATTTGACCCTATATGTAAGATAGGGCCCAAGAATAGAAATTTCTACAAGCATGAGGTAGATCTAGAAGAGTATTGGGTAGATTTCTTAGATGGACATGAGGTGAGAATAAGGGATGACTATAGGATTTCCATATTATAGGTTAAAAAATTCAATATTGAGAGGATCCCCAATTGTATGAATGAGGATGGGAAAACACTAGACCTATCATATGATTTGAATAAGGTTTTAAATCAAACAATTGATAGATTCAATTGGTCCATTGATGAGGGCACTTTTATTGAGGCCCAAAAATATAATTTAATAAGAAGAATAAATGTGTGCCTTAAGAACCCCTTCCCCATGCATAATAACACTCATTTAGAATAGAAAGGGTCTACCAATAAAAGAAAAAACACAAAAGTGGGAGCTACAAATGAAAAAGAGGATCCGTCAAAGGTCAAATACCTAAATGAAGAATAAATATAAGTAGGGAAGAAAAATGTGTACACCAAGATGGCCACCAAGAAGAATAAATATAAAAAAAGAAACTACACATATAGTTCAAGGAGATAAAGAAAATGAACCCCTCATGAGAAGGAGCTCTATAAAAAATCAATCCAAATATATTGGAGGATAGAGATATCTTATTTCCCTAGCATCTACTCCCTCTCTTAGTACAAATACATGATTGCCACCTCATGTAGATACAAGTACCTTAGAAATGAATTCATAGAATAAAAAAATGAAGTTGTAGGTCAATAGCCCAGTCTATTGTAGAATAGTCCTCAATAAGTTAGTAGTAGGAAGAGCCAATTAATAAGGACAATAGATTTTCAACTATAATAGAAGATGGAGGATGTAGTATAGAATGAGATATACTTAGAGAAGGAAGAGACTCCATTTTAATAAAGGATATTGTCTTAGATTAAAAAGTCCTTCACCATCCTCCTTTTCTTCCCAAAAATAAATACACATAAAGCCACCTTCTCCCTCATTGAGTTCTCCTCCACCAAAGACCCATACTCATCCCCCATCTCATAGTAAAGGAGACAACACTACATAAAGCTTATGCCTCCTATTATGATTAGAAAAAAATATTGAGAATAGAAAAATAGAGTAGACCTACTATAGATGAGTTCCAAGTCATGGTGGAAATGTTCAAGGATTAATCAAAGTAGAAAAGATAAATAACTGTATCCACCATCATCATAGATTCCCAAGGAGAAATAAATATAGAGATCTAGCCATACATTTGAGCAACAAAGAAGAAAAATATATTCTAAAAGGATGATTATAAAATTTAGTGAGCCAACTTGGGGCACCCCAAATATATGATAAATTGTTATTATAAAATTTCTCAACTTGGGAAACCCAAAAAGAGAGGAGGATAAAGATTCATTGCAAGCAATAGTATCTACTATCTTGGGCTAAATGAACAAAGATGAAAAGATAAAATAATATATTAAGGCTTATGTTGGTGAACTATCTACCTATATAAATTAACTTTTGGGCCTATGGACTCAAATATAATTGTTCCCACTTCTTGTAGCATTGGGTAAGGGTTTGCACATAGGGGATACAGGGAGGAGTAGTTTATGCCACTAGAGCTTGGATGGATAGTTTGTTGGCCTTGCTGTTGCACCAAAAGGTTGACCTTTCAATGCCTGATACAAGTGTCAGTTAAGATCCACAGGAGGTGGTTAGACCATGTCACAAACCCAAGCATTGTGTTGCAAGGAAGACTAAGGGACACACCATCTTGCAACAATCTCCCCTAGCACAAGCGGGGGGTTTGAACCTGTGACCAACTCTGATACCAATTATTGGCCTTTCCGTTGCACCAAAAGGTCGACCTATCAATGCCCGATACAAGTGCCAGTTAAGATCCATAGGAGGTGGTTAGACCATGTCACAAACCCAAACGTCGTGTTGCAAGGAAGACCAAGGGACACACCATCTTGCAACATAGTTTACTATCACAATCAAAAGGATGATCAAAAGGGAAATAAGATGTTGTACCATAAGGCCAGTGATGAAATTATTACCATAACAAAATTAGAGAACATGAATGAAGAGTTGATTGTTCTTGATGATAATTATTCCTTCCTCAAGAGGATGGCCCTAATCTTATTTATAGCCTTGGTCTAGAATGAAATCATCCTAGCTACCAATATTGAAATGAAATTGGTGTGGTTAAAAACCACCAGATAGAGATTAAAAATATTTCAAGAGTGCAGGATGAAAAATTTGGGTAGAAAGAATATAGTAGAAGTAATAATGATAGGGATCCAAAAAAAAATTGAAGCCATCTCGTACACATTTTGGAAGAATATTGATAAGTTTTTTCGATCAAGCAATAGAATAAAATAATTTTTAGAATTATTAAAGAAGACTATAAAGCAAATAGCAAAGACTCTTTTTCATGAAGGTTCATTTTCAATATTATAATGATCCTAGCTTGAATTTTTTCAATGAGGCTCTCGATAACATGACATATCTAGTAGAGAGAAAAGTTGAATAGAATTAGGATAGAGTATAGCATCGATAATTAGAAGAAAAATGGATCTAGAGGGGGATATATGAGCTTACCCATTAGTTCATATTTATAAAAATTCTTTGATCAAATAGTTTAACTTGTTAATTTAAGGTAGTTGTGATAAATTTTCATTCCTCAAAATGAAACATTGGTTATTATTTTTTAGCACGTGATAGAATAAATATATATTTTAAATATATTTTGAGATCAATAAGTTTTGAGTTTGGTACCCTAATATTTGGGTTTTTGTATGTTTAAAAGATATCATAAGGGTTGGAAACTTGATAGAGGAAGCTAGATAATAAGATAGAACAACAAGTTAGTCAATTAGAATTCTATGGTAGTTGCATGTTCTTTGAGTTAGACAATGTTGGAATGATCCAATTTCAAAATTTAATTAAACATGAATGAGTCCAAGAGATGTTTGATAACAAATATTTTGTATTGATGGACTACGAGAGGTGATATGTAAAGTTTACATGTGAACTATAGTAATTTTATATCTTTTCTTCTATTTGTCAAAATCTTTATACACCTACATTACTCTGTGTTGATGATTGTGTGTAATATTGATCAAGAAAAAATAGTTTCATTAATTCTATTATTTCAACAAAATTAAAAGTTAGTTTCAACAAAAAATAGATCTATTTTATTTTGTTTTCTCTAAACCCTAACTCTTTTGCATTTCCTTCTAAATAAACTTAAAATAGGATTAACCTATTTTTATATATTTGATATAAAGTGCTTAGATCTAGGATTTCCAAATAATTGTGTCACTTAAAATTGACATCATAACATAATAGGGTAGTTACTACATTGATTTGTTTAATTAACATTTTCCAAATCTAAAACACTAAGAATTTTATAATAATCTATTAAAGACTATCATAAGGATCAGATCAAGAGATTGAATATATAAATTTGTTAAATCTAAAAATTATAAGTTTGGATCCATTTATATGTGTATCAAATCAAAATATCTATCATTTGGGTAGATTACCAATTGTTTGATAGAGTTTATCGTGAGTTGATTATCAAGAATTTTATACCATAGGATGGTTTGAAAGGGGACAACTCCATAGTTCAATGGGTTATCTTACATCATCATGATATAATAGCATAAAACCTGAAGTGGCTTATTTTTTTTATCAAAAATTGGCCACCTTTTAGGAGAGGAGAGGAGAGGTGTCGAAACCTAGTTTGAAATTATGAGTAGTAACAATTTACGACACTATATTGTGTTGATTTTAAATTTGACAGGATGATGGATGTAATTGAAATTATTTTAGAAAAGGGTCCTGAGATATCCCTAATTACTATTTTGCAATGATGATGTACCTCCTATCTCAATATCTCCATTATCAATAAAAGATTGCACATAATTTTTTAAATTCATGTACTTATTAGTGGAGTGGACTTTGATTGCTATTCACAATATTCATGTTTGTTTTTAATAAGGAAAATAAATTTTTGAAGGGATCTTGAAACCCTTTACAATGAGAGAAGGCTGCAAAATATTAAACAACTACCACCATACAACCCCGAAAAATAAAATAGTTGTTACAAGATGAACCTTGACACACAAACAACTAAACCCACATCAAAACATCAATGCAAAATCCAAACAAACAAAACCTAAAGCAGATTATCTAAAACCTTGGCTGCCTCCAGATTACTGAAGATAACATTATCATGCATCTCCACCACATCTTCAAGCTCCTGGAAGGGAATAGCAACCCTCTTTTTGGGCTTGCTTCTAGTTCACACACACATACCATCATCCATGCTCTTCTCCATCTGATTCTTTCGATTAACATCAATAATCACCTCCTCATTCTTACCGAGATCCAACTTTTTACCAGTCCACCTAAGAGATTTTTCATTCAACAAAGTAATCCCTTACGCACTTGAATTGAGAGACTAGTTACTAATTTGCACCATAGACTGCAAATCATGGCAAATTTTATTGACTTTATTCTCCAAGGACACCAACCTCTCCTCATGATCCCTTCCCATTTTCTCAGCATCCACCGCCACCTTGTCAAGAACAACATTCATTGTTTAAACTTTCTTTTCACTTTCCACTCCTTCTCATTGCAATTAACTAGTGCCATATAGACACTTTTCCATTCATTCAGCTTAGCATTAAGATCCTTGACCTCCAGGAAAATCTATTTAAACAACGAAAGGAGATTATTCGTTCCATCCTCTACCATTCCACAAAAAACATCCAGGTTTATTTTATCCCAATTCAGAGGCTCAACAAAAGGAATAGCAACATTCTTAGGCTGAAACTTCAAATCCAAACCTTCACCCTTCAAATCATCACCATCTGGAGAATCCTCCAAATCTACCACTTCAACCTCTACACGCTTCCTATTAGAGTTCATCGCCGAGTTTGCTGGCAGCTCCAACAACCCTTTCTTATCCTCAACCTACTCAAAATCCTTATAGTCAGGAGTCACCAACCCAGTATGCATAGGGGGGTGATCCCACAATATTGGTTTACAATTTTTGGCCAAACTGGACACTAAACTGATTTTTTCTAACTGAATCTTCACTTTTAGGTACCTATAGCGGCTAAACTGCGAGGAATTTGAAGATGATGCAAACTAGTGATTTGTGACATTTTGTCTGTAGATTCTAAATATATTTTTTCCAAAATTTTTGGAATCAGATTGCACTTCTTTTTCCATCTCCTTCGAAAACTATTTTTTTTAGTAAACACCATTTTTAAGGAGTGATGCTCACCGTATATAGCATAACTTTTTTTTCCATGAAGGATAAAATTCTAATTTTTTTGAATTTAGATTTGTAAATATGATATATAGTGCTTCCAATTGGTTTCATAGTGTTTTATTGAATATTTTTTCCTTAATCAAGTTTTGAAGTCAAACCAATTACAATTCAGACATAGGCGGACCATATACAACATAACTTTTTTTGTATCTATCGAAATTCTTTTTTTTTTGTTGGATCAAGGACATCAATATCTAGTGCACTGATATTTTTCAAATTTTTTTTTGATAATCTGCTACTTTTCCACATGTGCAGAATGAAGAGTTTGATTTTCAGTGAAAAACATATGTTTAATCAAACTAAAAAAATAAATACATAATAAAACCAAAACATATTAAAATTATATTCGTTGGATAGCTCGTTCCAAGGAAAACTATCATCCAGTTGGGTTTGTGAAGTCTCCTCCATTTTCATCCTCAACTCGAGCTTTGAAGGGAAAATTTCTAGAGTTTTTTGGTGCTAGAGAGGGAGAAGGGGGGAAAAGGGGGGTTCGAGCGAACCCCCCTTGGAGGTTCACTCGAACTAGGGTTCACTCAAACCAAGGTTTGAGCAAACTCCCCTTGGAGGTTCACTCGAACCAAGGTTTGAGCGAACCCCCTTTCCACAACCCTTTCCTTTGTTTTTTTTCCCGAGAAATGTAGGACCCAACATTTAATTGGTTCGCCTGAAGGGGGGTTCGTTGGGTTTGCTTGAACCAAATGTTCGTTCAAACCCCCAGAAACCAATTTTTTTTGCATGGGGGTGTTTTTTGCAATTTTCCTTCCTCACTAGAATTGTAAACCAGTTTTGCGGGTTTACCCAAGGGAGACATCCCCAAAACTCTTAATACCATTTCCCACATGACCTTTTTCTTCCACATGAAGCCCCTTATCAACCTTATTGCTCCCCTATTTCCCCTTAACAGTATGAATAGGGAACACACTTAAATATTTCACATCGTCCTCGACCAAGATTTTTCCTTTCCCACATTCCTACTTCTCATCCAAGTTTGACCACCTTTCTTCCCCTTAGACCCCTTATTAGCACTGGAAGACACAACCTCCTTCATCCCAATATCAATCTCATAGCCCTTCAACCAAGAATTAGATATCTCAGGCTCGAGGTCCTGCACAAGCTTACCATCTTTATTCGATGAATCCAACTCTTTAGAGCCATCCTCCTCATAATCACCATCCCACTCCTCTATAGAGTCCCTCGTATCATAACCTGAAGTAGGCTCCTTACCTTTCTATCCATTGGAAATATTAAGAATTTTAGGAATAAATTTAATTTTGATATAGTCAATGATAAGGAGCATGATCCCCTCATGGAGAATAACTTTGCTAGGATTTATTCTATTATCTTCTATGCTAGTTTCCATGGAGATGAGAAAATAGTAGGGAAACAACACCAAACTATTGTGCCTAAAGTGATTTAACAACATAAAATGGCACCCCATATATTATAGAATACCTACCATCAAGCGTGAAATATTTCATAATTATTAGCGCCACATCCCTCCAAAGCGGCTTGATAGAAGAAGGGTCATACCCTTCGCTCCCCACACCCCTGAGCTTTTCTCGTTCCTCACCCTTGAAGAAATGATCCAAAGCGCACTTGGAAGCCCCACGATATCTATAAAATTTCTTACCCTTCGTGGGTAATCCTATGATTTCAACAATTAAACCCTTGGTAATATTCACCTCCACCCCCTGATAGCGCAACATATAATTATTCTATCCCTTCACAAAAACCTCAATGGCCTGAAAATAAAACCCATGTAGTTTAAGCAGATAAGGGAAAATGCCCCCCTTCTCCAAATGCTTCCACACAACCTTATTACCACTAAACTCCTCACAGGAAAGAAGATTTTTCCTACAACAATCTCCCCCATGGAAACCAGAGACACCCTCACCATGACCTTCTCCTTAATATGATG